>KB454956.1:82383-95917 GCA_000341325.1 Panagrellus redivivus
AGAAGCTTTGTACCCGGTTCACACTCCTTTTTGTCTTGAATACAATGATGAATGAGTAATAAAAACATATTATAAAAAATTGCTGGCATCGAGAAAAAAAATAGAAAAAGATAAGGTCCCACCCGGATTCGAACCGGGGTTACGAGGATCAAAACCTCGGGTGCTAACCCCTACACTATGGAACCGCTGGGTGGATGATTTCACAGCGAGGGGTGAAGGGAGCGCTGTCAAGTCACAGCGCGCGCGAAAAGGGTGGTGTGAAGTTCGGTAGACACTTGTTTGCTATGACCGGGTTAAAATCGACTCGATTGTCGTAACTCCGGTCATATCCACGATGTTTGATGTGGACATGAACTTTTTGGGCATTCTTAAGAGTAGTTTGCCTTATTTCGTACAATTTCGATGCATAGGTATATTCAAAAACTGGAACAATTTGAGAAAATGCCGGCTTTCATTATATTTCATAATTGAACTACTAAAACCTAATCTCCAACCACAACCTGTAGATAGCATCTCATCAGACGTGTGTGCATGTACCCTTTCCCGAAGGGCCCAACAAACAAAACAGTGTCTAACGCCGCCAGTCGTGCCCCGTTCTATGAGTTTTTCCGTCCGTGTGTCGATTTCCGCCAGTCTGAACGACGAGTAAGCAAGCATCATCGACCAACACGAACCCTGCCACCAGCGACAGACCAACATCACAACATCTTCCGTGGTCCAAGCTCAACATGTTTTTTTTTATATATTTTTAACAAAAATTATCAGTGGCTCAACTGTCTTCGAGGTTTTGAAGTGACTTTTATGTAAATTAGGTCCACGAAACTGAAATTTGCACTAGTAGGACCTTGCAGACAAATGACGTGACTTTTCTGTCTTTATTCGCGGTCTTGTGTTTTCGACGTTTCCAAAGCTCCGTTATGTTTTTGCTTCTCTTTTTCGTTTTGTTTGTTTTTCCTTTCATTTTAGCCTCTAATTTTCATTTTCTTTATCAGCAGCGCAGCCAAACTTACGTTTTTGACCAGTTTTTCTAAAAACTTATGTTACAATTCAAAATCAAAAGGTGCAGCCACACTTTCAAACACAAGCGTCCAATCGCAGTTTCCCTCATTGATTGACACCTCTTCGTCACCGCCTTAGTCTTGACCTCTAATTAACGTCAGCCTCAGCGTTTATTTTCCAAAACTGTCAAATTGTCCCAGTTGGTGTTTTTCAAATCAAGATGAACATGTCCATTTCTTTCGTTATTTGCGTTCTTTCGATCGTCCCATCAATCGCATTCAAAAAGACCTTTCCACAAATTGTATCACCGATTTCCTGGCCCCAAAAAACCAAATGAAGTTTATCGTGTTTCGTGCTTTGATGCCACTGCCATTTCAACTGCCAATTGCTTTTGCTTCCTTAACTCGTGAGATGTTTGGTGCCCTTCTTCGTTTTTGTTTTTAACTGACCATTAGCTTCGATTGCAAAACTCGTGTTATTGAACGTCTTTCAAATGCATCTTTTCACCTTGCGACTGGCTCATTGATCACTTTTCCGTGTTCTATTTATGCCCTGAACCTTTATAGTTTGTGATCATTGCACTTTGTATAGGGCCTGACCAGTTGTAAAACGATTTTTCCGTTCAATCGCCCATTGTCAAATACGTTTTCGAAACAACTGCCAAATTCCAATACGCTTTTGTTTAATTAAGTTAACACTAGACCACGTGCAATTTGTTGTGTAACATGGGCCAACGCTTCAAGACTTTCAGACTGATTTAGTTTTTTACTTTAACTTGTTGATTGAATCATGGGTCCAAATAATGAGAACTTAACATTTTTACCCTACCTCAAAGGTTCAATTTTCTGTCACCCCAATTTTTGGTTCTATTTTGTGCGCCTTTCATGTACTTTCTGTACTCTCATGAAAGTTGTGATTCGAATCAACCACGCAGTGTCGAATATACCTGATAAAGAGGGTTTAGAGTGTCGTCATGTCCAACACGAATGTATTAGAACAAGGTTGTGTTCATTCTCCATTCTTTTCGGTCCCGAGCGCCTTATTTAGTCGATTGTCCTCCGTGATTATAGACATTTTCGGTTTTTTTTGAGTTTTACGTGCACTTTTTTACATGATAAATTAAAAATTTGTTGCAATTTCAGTCAAGATGGGTATCTTTGAAATCTTCACCGCCGAATTAATGGCCTTTTCGGTCGTTTTCACCTTCCTGCCGATGGTTATGGTCAAAGAATGGCGCCAACGTGGGTCTGCTGATGGATTCAGCTCTGTGAACTTTGTTTTGCCGGTTTTGATGTGAGTTGCCTGGCTCGGAAGTGTGCGCAGCGAGAATTTTTAACTAAAAACGATTAATCTGATTTTGAATCCATAGAATTTTTATTTTTTGGCAAATCTAAACATTAATTTGTCTTAAAGTTAAGCCGTCCACAAAAACTACAACAAAGTTAATATCGAATCATGAAATTTTCCAAATTTCAGGATGTCGTGCTGGTTCCGTCACGGCTGGATGACCAATGACCCCGTGAATCTATACCTCAACGGCTTCAACTTGATCGTCTACGCTTTCTATTTGGGTGCCTTTGCGTATTATCAGCCAAAACGCGTAAGTTTTACCAGAACACAACAATATCAATTTAAAACATCCATTTCAGCAAAACTTGTCCATCCAAGTTGGCAGTCTCGCCGTCGCCCTCTATGCCCTCTTCGTCTACGTCGACACCGAACCCGATGATGTCCTTCGCGCTGATCTGATGAGTGCCGTCGCAGCTGGCACCCAGCTTTTCAGTTTGGTCGGTGGTATCTACGAAATTGTGAGTTCACTGTCTTTAAAATGGCTACTCGATCGTTTGGAACTTAATTTTTGTGCATTTCAGAAGCGCGTCATCGACAACAAGACCACCGAATACCTCCCCGCTCCCATCCAGTTCGGTATCTTCCTGCTTGTCAGCCAATGGACTGTCTTTGCGCTTCTTGTTGGCAACTATCACATGTTTGTAAGTTGATTTTTGGCACTTTCCAACTGCTTCCGCTTTTGTTTCTGAAAATGCCATCTCAAATGGTTCATTTCCAGTTGGCCAACGCCGCCGGTCTCGTCGTGAACATTGCCACCATCGCGCTGTACTTCGTCTACCCGCCTCTTACCTGGACCGTGCCCATCTTCAACATCCAGCCCCAAAAGAAGAAGGACTAATCCACCCATCCACCCCAGAGCCCAATCACCGCGTGTGGCCGTTTCCGTTGCCCAACTTTTCAAACTTGTTATTCTTTTTACTTCTTTCTTTTTATGCAAAATATACAATTTTTCTGTCTTTTGTGGGCCCCGCAATTTCGAGTACTTCCGCTTAACACCACTTTTGTCGGTTTAAAAACCGCTTGCTTGTTAATTGTGTCTTTCAAAGATGGTTTTTTCAAACCCTCAAGACAAAATTGCACAAAAAAGACAACAGACAAACCAAAGGTTTCAAAAAATTAAGCCGTGGTTCACCAGCACTTTTGCCTTTTGGACGAGGCGGTTGTGAAGTACCTCATTGTTGCGGCATGTGGGTTTTCTGAAGAATGCTGGCACTTTTATGAAGCAAACATGAATTGGTGAAAGGAAAAATTCTTTGGTTTTGCCGGTTTTACAGGCGGTTACGGAGAATGGGAGAATGGCAATGACTTTTAAAGTGGGAGCAAACAATGGACGATGTTGCGGAATTGGTTATTACGGGGGTTTGTATCGGTGTGACGTAGTGGGTGGTGTGGGGGTTTTGAGCTGATTTTCGACAGAACATGTGTTCAAAAATGAATATTAATGAACATACAGAGACAGAAATCTATGAAGTTTATACGGAAATATCTTGCTAATCAATTTGTTAAGTGACAATGCTCTTATTACTATTTTATATTTAAAAATGAAATTGATTTTGATCGATTTAGCGAAAATTATCAAAATTAAAAAAATTTTAGTTTTTCTAAAATATTCATTTTCTGCACCAAAATTCCCAATACCTACACGTCATGCTCTACCCTTCAGACTTTCCATCCTTCCAAACGCATTCCCACCCGGATCAGATCACATTCCCTCTCACATCAGCTGACTTGCCTTCTGGAATCGCGCCAAACCATGTCCAGCTTAACCAAGTCCCCAAACCACTGCCAAAAAACCCCTCCTGACTTGGGCATATTTGCTTTTCCGCTCACAATTTCCATCTCCATACCCTCTTTCCTTGCTCCCAAATCCGAGCCCCTTTTCCATGCCCTGGCATTGCCATCTTGTATTCATTCAAATCTGCATCATCTCCGGCCACCAGCAGATCAACCATATCACATATCAAGTAGAATTGCTTGTTTGTTTTTTGCTCATCCCCTCTTTGAACAAAAACCGACCACAAAAAACTTCATATTTTCATTTAGAATCAAACAGGAAGTACGCATGAAACCAAAAATGGCTTCACCTTACCGTAATTTTGATGTGTGAAAATCGTGGGGGTGGACCCTTATTTAGAGCGTTATTTAATCTGGTAGACAATCTCCTTAAAATTATGGCCTTTGGCATGGCAGCCACCCCCGTAAAGTGGCTAAACAATGAAAAAACGACGCTCCGCCTACCCTGGGCTGTGGTATTTAAACTTTTTTCTTTCGCAGAATCCGCATTTTGGAGGGGCTTTGATGGTAGGCTTTCAACTTCCGATTTATTCTTGGCGTGCCGCATGGACTCAATTTGCATGTCATTATGACCTCAACTTTTTCGGGGGGCGGTTTTGGGTTTGCAAATGGCATGCGTTTTCAATTTAAAGTCTGCAAAGTTCTTCGAGAATCCGTCTTTTTGGCTCTTTGAAGACAAATTTTATCAAAGTTTTGTGTTTTTTCAGGCTTCCCTAATTCGTCGCATTACGGTAACATGGCTTCCATCGATGATATCCGTAAGTCTGTTCGACATAAACGCTTCCAAATCTTGATAAAAGCTACTTAGGCAAGGTCTACGAACAACACGACGACGACAAGAACGGTGTCCTGACCTTCCAGGAGGCTCAATCCGCCCTTCAAGCTTTGGGTAATTTGGCCCGCAATCCGTCCTCTTTCGAAGATGACTTCAATCGACTCTCGAAGAATGGTGTCATCGGATTCGACGGTATGGTGGTTTTTACTGTATAAAAACGCATACATTAACTCGTCTTTTCAGAGTTCAAACAACTGGCCAACCTTACAGCATGATTCTCCATCAGCTCCAACAAACAAGCATCAAAACTTTACAGCAACCTACCAAGATCTCTCTACAAAATAACAAAAATATTTTTTAAATACACGTATTTTTATGTAATCTGTAATAAGCAAAATAAATATTATTCTTATAATGGCATCTAATGAGAGAAAGTTTTCTCAGGCGAGGCAGGGCTTGCGCAATTGACCAAAGTGTAACATCACTGTCAAAAGTGCATTCACAAAAAACTATGTGTTTGAAAGGGTGGCATGCATTGATAAGAGCTTTATCGACCGTAGCATGGTGATAATCAAGAAACCATGGATTAAATATAATCGGTTTCAAAATTTGCTCTGTGTAAAACAATGGCAGGTAAACATCAGTTCTGATCCCGGAAGGCGAGGATACACCCTTTATAGGTTCAATTTCCACGTCCCAGAGAGCATGGGTCAGATTTTTCTTCTTGAAATACTTTACAGAAATGTCGTTTGTAGAAGGATCGCGAAGAGCTTTTATTAAGGTGCATTTCGTAAATTTTTGAGGTTTTTTAAACACAACGTGATCAACATCAGCAAGCTGTAGATGGTACGTTTCTGTTGGGATTGCAAGCTCTTGTAAGCGTTGAATAAACGAATAAGAATAATCGGAAAGACAATAGACCATGATTAAGGTAAGGGTAAAAGTTGACTCACTGAGAAAGCGTGTGTGTTGGACAGCGCGAAAATAAAGAAAATTTCCCACTATAGACGTTCAGGTGCGCATGCGTTCAAGATTAGAGCATCCATCTAGCAGGTACACACATCGTGCAAGAGAACACCTTTCTAGAGAGCAGATGTCCTAACGTTAGACACAAAAAATCAATTTCCGATTTGACCCGACAATTTCTTGCACACATGAATACTGTAGCTACGCCAGACCTTGGTCGGGATGCCGAGCGCGAGCAAACTGAAGAATAATGTCAAATATCTTTTGGTTTTTCTGTTTTTGCGCCGTTTTTAATTACGCACAGGACACTTATGTTAGATGGCAAAACGGGTTAATCTTCAGTCTTTTACACACCAATTCTCTTTGGCATAGATGCTTACACTTTTGACTCAAAACATTTCAAAGTGTAAATTTGATGTGTCGGCCTTTTCACCTTGGTCCTAAATCCTGTGAAATACTCTCTCTTAAAAAAGCGACGAACGTCCAAACTATAGTAGATGTATTGTGCGTATTTGCGTGAACGCTGGCTGAATGTTAGAATGCTTGAAACAATTGTGTGTCACCATCAAACAGAAAACGCACACATACGTGACCCGAATCAAGTTCACCCCGACTCGAGGCGCATACGTTAATTTCAATGGATCCTCTGATCTAAACAATGACTCCCAGACAGAAGGCGTTTCATTGATCACGCTTGCTTTTGTCCTTGATCAGGCAATGTTTACATTCCAGCATGGCGATGTGTCTCTTCCATCTAAAAAATGTGGCTTCTGCATGGCTGTTATCAGCTCTGTCTAAAAAGGACAATTTTGACAGGAATTATTAGTGGTAGCGCTTTTTATGGATTAATCTTCGGTGTCAAAATCAAGGAAGGATGCTATTCTCTGATCTAGATAAGCTTCTCTAATTCAAGGGGCCATGTGTACTTTCCTTATTTTTGATCCCTGGTGCAGATAATTGCCACCAAAAAAGTATAAAGAAACGTTATCAGTCAAATTCTTTGAAGAGAAAAGGTATTTGCGGCTGATGGCAACGTGCATATTTGAACTTTGTGCTCAATTGAAACCGCATATATAAGCGGCTGCACAGTTAAGACATTGTCTTTTGATCGTGTTGTTATGATAATGATAGGAAATAGAAATCCGGTAATAATGAAATTTCAGTGCAAAATGATTCTACGGTTTATTTTGGCACTTGCGGTTACGGCATTGAGCGTTAATGGATGGACATGTAATGTGGTCATGTGTGATCACACAAATACTAATAATTCGTGAGTTTTTTAAACAAAAATTTAATTTTTTTTAATTTAAATTTTTTAAATTTTAAATTTTTTTATTCCTTACAGGCAAATTTACTGCGGCGGCGACATCCTTAAAGCCGTAAACGAAGCGAACTTATTCAATGACTCCAAAGAATTCGTCGATATGCCCTTGAAGTTCGATCCCGACACGACTATTGCCGATTTTGAAGCAGAATTCAACGGAACTGGCAAAATTGACCCCGTAAAGTTGCAAAAATTTGTGAATGACCATTTCTATCCAGCGGGACATGAATTAGAGCAGTGTGTCCCGGCCGGATATTCACCCAAACCTGGTAAACTAATGACAATTGTTGATGACAGTTTGAGGGATTGGGCGCTGAACTTGAACAATGTTTGGAGCCATCTTTGTCGAAAGGTTGGGTTTTTGATAAAGCTGTTTTTGAAGAAAGCATTTTCACGTTAGGTATCAGACAACGTGACCCTGCACCCAGAATTGCATTCCCTCATCGAAGTCCCCCATGAATTCATCATCCCGGGTGGTCGCTTCCGTGAGCCCTACTACTGGGACGCGTATTGGATCGTCAAGGGGTTGTTAGCGTCCGAGATGTATGAAGCCGCGGCTCGGATGCTTCTTAACTATAAGAGTTATGTTGATCGGTTCGGATTCATCCCGAATGGTGGGCGTGTTTACTATCTCCAGCGGTTTGTCACCCTTTCAACGCCTACAGTACTTTTAAATTATGATTTCCAGAAGTCAGCCGCCAATGTACATCCCCATGATCTATGAGTTCTACGAAGCAACCAAAAATGTTTCATTTGTCCGAAAACTCCTCGCCAGTGCCGAAGCCGAGCTTAACTTTTGGGACACCCACCGAACCGTTGATGTGTCCCTGCCTCATGGCGACTACACGCTCTACCGCTACAACTCTGCTTCAAATGTGCCTCGTCCGGAAGCCTTCAAGGAAGACATGGCCACGGCTAATGCTACAGATCGTCAAAGTTGCGACCTGTGGTCCAACCTCGCTACAACAGCCGAGACTGGGTATGATTTTTCGACGCGGTGGTTCGCTGATAAGAAATCGCTGGTCACGATCGAAACTAAAAACGTCGTCCCCGTCGATTTGAACAGTTTCATCTGTTGGAATCTGGAAATCTTAACTTTCTTGTTTGAATATGTCGGCATGGACACAGTCAAGTCCGATCAGTACCGGCAAAGGTACATCACGCATCGCCGAAACTTGCAGAAAGTCTTCTTCAACGAAACAGAAGGAGCGTGGCTGGATTACAATCTGCGCGAAAAGGCCCACAATCCGACCTTCTATGCCAGTTTGGCTGCTCCGTTGTTTACAAATTGTTATGAAAAGCTTGATTCGAACAAAGCTGTCCAGATTTATGACTTTTTCAAGGTAGTTTTCCCTTTTTGTTTTTCGTTGTGAGTCCAAAATGCCCATTTCCAGCGGCACAAGGCCTTTGAATTCACCTCAGGCGTCCCTCAATCAACTATAAATTCGTCTCAACAATGGGACTTCCCAAACGGTTGGAGTCACGTCAATCACATGATTATCGAGGGCTTTAGGAAATCAAACTCGCCCCAGATGCAGGAAGAAGCCTTTGCTCTGGCTACGAAATGGGTTCGCGGAAATTACAAAGTTTTCAATGCGACGAAACACATGTATGAAAAAGTAAGAAAAACTGACTTCATTTGGCAAAACCATTCTTTACATAATCCAATTACAGTATGACGTCGTCGGTGATATCCCGCAACCAGGTGCCGGTGGCGAATACAATGTGCAGGAAGGTTTTGGCTGGAGCAATGGGGTCATTTTGGATTTGCTAGTCACCTATGGTGATCGGATAAGCGTCAGTGGTGGTGATAAAACGACAGCAGCAGCTGGGGCGTACATTTCAAGCGGGTTGGGATTGATTGCGCTTATGATTCCTATGTTTTTGAGAGCTTAACTTTGTTCATTGCCATTAAAACTAACTAGGTTAAAATAAAATATTGTTAAATCAGACCAATGAAAGACCGTGGGGCCTTCGAGAATAATAGGCCTGACAGTTACCAATTCAGTAGAATGCAAATACGCCCTAATTACCAGCATTTCGACCCCCGTTTTATGCATCTAATCAGTTCACAAAGTCGTATCATAATTATATTTTTGCGTTTAGCATGTGATATATGAATAACCATAAGAATGAATAGCAAAAACCATCAGACATTTTGATGATTCTCGACATGCAGGGTGCGAATGTGTATGTGCTTTTTCACTACCGTTAAGTTATTTAGAATAATTAACAGTGACATTTATTTAATGAATGACAATATCATTAATATCGGGGTTCGAAGAATATCACAGCTCGAATCTGACTTCAATCTGTTTGTATAAAACGGTTCTCAAGTGTGAGCACAGCGTCTACTATGTTTATTCGCTTTTTTATGATCGTTTTGCTTGTTGCAATCCTGCTGCATGCAACTATTGCTGATTATGACAAAGTTTATATAGGCAAGACCAACCTTGAACGTGTGCATCCTGATTGTTTCCCTCCTTCTAAAACTACATTCGTTTCTCCAACCCATGATGACGTCAAAAAATGGCTTCGGAAATTCTTCGGAAAAGGATGATATTATATTGCAATATAGATCTATAACGGTGTACAACATACTATAATTCATTAATAAGAGAAACTTGTGCCACCGAATGGGATCATTTTTTATGATTACTCCAGACCGCGGTTGTTGTTTTTTTCAATTTCAAATCTGAAAATAAAGCGTTAAACTTATGAAGAGGCTCGAGGTGATCACAAAACACAAAATCGGAATTCATTAAAAACATAAGCTTTATGTAAATTGCACTAAACAACGAGTAAAATGGCAACAAAATAGAAGAAAAACCCGAAACATACAAAATAGATCAGATAAAGAACGGCGTCATGGACAAGTTTTCGGGAATCGGAGCTGCATTTCGACCAACGGCAAAAACATCATCACAAGTGCCGACGGCATAATTCAGCAGAAGCCGACAGTATGCGAGTGGCAACGGCCTTCGAATCGGGAAGTTGCAGCGCGGAGCCATACAACACAATGTGTAGACGACGACGAGCATGTCGTTGGCGCAGATGCTGTTCTCATCGGTGACGATGTAGTACTTGGCGGGTTTCAGGGTGCCCTGAAACAATTTTCTTATACAAGCCATAATAGTAGAATGTCAAACTTACAGCCACCGTCTCGTGGGTCACCAAGTAAAACGTGTTTGGATGGGTGATTTGATGGTCAATCACAGTTCCGCGGGGCACATTGAGATCAGGAGGGTCAGAACCCCGTACATCACGAGCGCCTACATTATTCATGAAACGAACATTGTGAGCACGATTGTAGCCGAGGTATGTGACCGGTGGTGGGGACACATTAGGGCAATTCTGGTCGAACCAGTGCCGGAAAATACCGCCGATTTCCATGCATTCGGAGAGACTTTCGCCCTTGGAAATGTTGAATTCGTCCATGCCGGCTCGGAGGATGAAGACCCGCTGGGGGAGTGGTCCAATGAACGCTGCCAGTGACTCGTAGACGATTTCCATCCAGTCGTTGATCGGCACCGAGTATCGCGATGATTCATCATTCCGACGAACGAAGAATTTGTACTTCGTGGCATCAGCGTTGATGGAGACTGAAATGGCAACGATTCCACGTTGATTGCGCTCCTTCGAATTGCGGGTGTCTATGCCGATGAACATGGTCGGCGCCATGATGAAAGACATCCAACGGAAGTTTCCTTCGGTGGGGACATTGTTGATGCCGCCGAGCTTCGCGTTGACTTTCAGGGCGAGATTGAGCTTGGTGGAGAAGTCCGTCAATCGCAACAGAGTGTCTTCATTGATGCATTGAGAGACGTAGCCGGCTTGGGTGATCAGATTCTTGGCACAGCCATAGAAATCGACGTTGGTGTCAGGAAGGACGACGAAGAAGACAACTTGATCGTGGCTCGGGGAGTAGTCGATACGATCGCGAGTCGCCAGACGGCGGAAAACATCTGCCAAAACAGCTTGCATCTCATCAAAAACGGCATAAACAGGCTGATCAAGGTTGAAAGCATGCTCGAAAAGAAGGTCCCGCCAGTCGATTGTCATGAGCAGACGGTCACACATAAAATGGACAAAGTCCTGGATCAGTGCCTTCGTTCGTTCCGGATTCGGATCATTCCGCGACAGATCCAACAAGACGTATTTGACGTTCTTTGCCGTGTAGGGCATGGCATAGGTATACGGCGACAGCTTGTGATGCGTTTCTGGTTCATCGAGGACGCGAGCATTCACATTGACACATCGTTGGAGTCGGACTTGGAGATCGGAGAGCAGCATCTGTCCAACGTGAGGATCGGATAAGGCTTCTGTGATGTCGTTGCCGATGGATTCAATGAAACCGAAACGCGGCACTGGAGGGACTGCGGTGGCCTAAACACCAATTTTGACTAACTACAAAGGATTAGCAGCCAAAACATACAGTAATGATCTCCTTTTTGAATTGGCTCAAAGCATGTGCCAACTTCTGGGGCGTCGATGAAAGCTGGCACAGCTCCATGGGAACATGAAGCGTTCGCTGACCCCGTCTGATCATGACGGCATTCATATGCGGCAGAGCAATGCGGAAACCGGCATTATCGTAGTAGGTGTTCAAATTGACCCCATTGACTGATAAAGCCGATGCCGGTTCCGTTGAAATGCCGACCAATTTGGAGCGCTGGAAGTTCTGGACATCTCGAAGGTTGGGGATTTCGATTTCAAAGTCTGCAAAACATGCCAAAAGTAGGAAAAAGTAACAAAAAACAACTTACTGTTGACAAGCGATCGAAATTCTTCCAATCTCGGACCACTGATAAGGGCTCCAGCGAAATCCTGAAGCCGGAAGGTGACTTCGTTCACATTGCGCTTCAGAATCATGGCAGCATAGACGAGCAACAATGGGGCGGACACGCGAAGGCACGACGTGAAAGTCACTGAAAAGAGTTATTTTAGGCATTGCCAATGGAAATGGAAAGGCTTACTGTTAATGCTGAGCATCGGCGACCCAATGACATCAGTGTGGACGCGGATCTTCATGCCCATCAAAACATCGAGGACATTGCAAACCACCCGTTTGTCTATCATTGTGAAGAGGTCGTTTTTGATGCGGAAAAAGTTGTGACGGGTGAAGATTCTGAAAATCGGACATAGAATCAGACTGACAGTGAAGAGGGAAGTAGACCTACGCCGTGAGTGAATCCATCAAACCGACTTTCATCAACTCGCGGAAGTCGCTGAACACGGCCTGCTCGCTGAAGTCGACATTCCGCATGTAAGTGACATTCAAGATGTTAGTGCCAGCACTGCGGCCACGGACATTGTGATCCTGAAATGACGAACATAAAAAGACGATTACGATGTGAAAACAAAACCAACCAAGTTGACAATTTGAGCAAGGCCCCTTGGCAGCACCCCCTGAGGCAATGGCGGAATCACATAGATACGAAGCTCTTCTTCGGTATCGGTGTTGAGAGTCGTGACTCCTTTGATCGTATTTCGACGCCCTTCTTCGAGTTCGCGGCGAAAAGCTCGGAGGAAGCATTCATAAAGCTCGTTGGAACGGATACGAGTCCTGAAATCCGGCGTTAAAATCAAAAATATATAAAGAAAACAACTTCAAAACTTACGGATCAGTCGGCCCTGGCGGACGTGGTCGCTGGTCACGTCGAGGCGGCTGAGGAGCGAGTCGTCGAGTGCCTTTGACGTGGTAGATGCCGATGCGCAAGGCAGGATTGCCGATGTCCAGCGGGAACAGATTCGTCTTGACGACGATCGGACGGCCTTCACTACCCGGAAAGTCGAGGGGCTCCTGGGATGGTAGAGCCATCTGAAACGGAAACGCAGTTTAACGAAAAACAGACAAACGAAACAGCGGCCGCGCGGAACAATCGAAAGACGCGCAATTTTGATCAACTTGAAATGCATCAAAAATCGATTGATAGCACTCACATATCAACCAAAAAGATAGCAAATTTAACGTTATAACCGCACTAAAAGAAGCATGGACAGGTCAACAGTAGGTGGACAACCATTGGAGGGCAGTAAATGCAAATTGTAAAACGAACGATTACGAATTGCATCGATCGAAGGCGGCCGAACTTTGACCCAGCCAGCCAGTTTGCGCAAGACGCGCTGTCGTGGCGTAAGTACCAAGTGCTCTTACGCCAGCAAAAACCCTAATGTGTACATGCACTTTTTGAATCATTTTCGCAGAAACTCAACCACCTGGCCAAAAAATAGCATCAAAAAACCACTGAAAATCGCACTTATTGGCGGTTCAGAAACACTAATTCAAAGTGGTCTAGCTTACACTTTTCGCATCTACCAGAAGT
>KB454956.1:98382-121739 GCA_000341325.1 Panagrellus redivivus
CCAAAAATCCACTGAAAATCGCACTTATCAGCTGGCAACTTGCGAATTATTGATCCAATCAGAATTTCAATAATATTTTTGAATTCCCCGTGTTCTGGCGGTTAATCTGATTCCTTACCATAATGTTGTTGGCTACGTGGACGACGTAAATGTAAGTAAAGTTGACACCACGCGATGGTAAGCCGATTTCAAGTGTTTTCTTATTAATTATTTGGCCCGGGCGCTTTTCCTGCCGTCCATTATTCGGTGTGTGTTTGTTTCTGTGGTCAAGTACGCTGAATTGGGCCAGAGAAAGGCCTTGCTATACAACCAGCAAATTGCTTGAATTCCGTTATAGCTGCACGTACTATAATTTCATGCTGGAATTCGTATTGTATACAATGAAATAATAAATAAATTTTCATAACCTTTTTAAAAAAATACTGTCGGGCCTCCTTGCCCTTTCAACCGGGTGCCGCTGTAAACGCTTCTCTGTAATACTGCAATCACATTCCCTTAAAACAATTCAATGACTGTGAGAAAGTTATTTTTCACTGAATCACTTTCAAGTGATCACAAATGAAGTATATATGCCACGCTAAATCGTTCGCACTGCTAGCAAAATGATGAATTCAGTCTCTTCAGACTCAACTACTTCAGATTCAGAATTTCCGAAAGCTCCCAAAAAGGCTATTCTCGATGAATTCATTAAGTTCGGCTATTTTTACATCCCATTTATGTTTTATCAACAATTGATGGTTTTGGTTTTGACATCGTCATTCCTGTTTACAACTTTTGGATGTAAGCTGGTGTTTGATTAATTCTATGGATTTTAACGTCTTAAAATTTTTAGCTCGATTGCCAGCGATCTCAAAATGCGGGGAAGAAAACTTTGAAAGTATTCACCCAACAAAACAATGCAAGCATTTGGAAGAGATCCATGCTTCTGGAAGTAATTGCACACCTGTATTTAACAATGACTTTTGGTCATTGCCACAAGAGTTGAACTACTACTGTGATACGGCGTATATTGTCAAACGCGCAACAACCATTCAGATGATAGGACAGTTTGTTGGTGAATGCATCGCTGGACAATTGTCTGATATGTTCGGAAGGAAGAAGATTCTGATTGCCGGCATTGTGGGCATGCTTGGAAGTTTGATTGGGGTCAGCTTTACGGCCGATTTAATTTGGTACAGTGTTGCTATGTTTTTCATGGCTGTATTTTCGTCATATTTAGTTACGTAAGTTTTCGATTTCCGAATCGTAAAAGTGCATCATCAGAAGCCACTCAACCGACCTTTTAGTGTGGATACTGCATACTTTGTCGAAATGGTTCCCCAAAAACACGTCATTTGGGGTTTTATGTTCATCGGTTTCTCGCCAAATGTCATTGTTTTCGCAGGTCTTGCCTGGATTAGTCACGATTTCCGAACACTGGCTCGAGTCTGTGCCGGAATCACGGCCGCACTCTTGGTCATGCAGATTTGGTGTCCCGAAAGTGCGAGATGGCTTCTCCAAAAACGACAGCTAGAAGACGCAAAGAATGTTGTAAAGCGAATTCACAAGTGGAATCGAACTTTGACCATGAAAAAGTCAATCGAGTTGGATCTTGCCTTCTTCAAAGAAGGCCACGAAATCGCATATCGAGAAGAACGTGAAAATGAAATCAACCCTAATTCAAGAAAAAAGTTTTATTTCTATCATTTATTTTTGACGTCAACAATGATAAAGCAGATCCTAACCATGTGCTTCATGTATACCACGTTTTATCTCGGATATTATGCTCTGGTTTTCAACATGGAATTGCTTCCTGGAAACGTTTTCATAAATACGGCCATCATGGGTGCTTCACGATGGGTGATAAACATACTTTACGGTATTGTGGATATTAAGTATAGTAATATTGGCCGGAAACCAACTACTAGCGGAATCATCAAGTTGGCTCTGTTTTTCTGTTTGGTGGTTGCTGTGATGGCAATTTTTGGTTCGAACTTTTACAATTTTCACATGTTTAAACTTTTTAATTTGATAACTTGCAGAAATCCAGATAGCATTCCTCACAGCAGTCTGTTTCATAGTCATGGGTGCCCTCTCATCCCACATTTTCATCATTGTCGGAGTCGTTGCAGGGGAAGTGTTCCCGACGCCGGTCCGAAACGGTGCCATCGGCATGGTTCACTTTTTCGGTCGCATTGGATTGATCATAGCCCCACTGTTCTTCCATGCATTCGATTTCTATCCGCCTGCGGCTTTCATTCTTATATTTGTATTATTCATCGTCGGACATGTGCTATTTGAACTTTTCGTACCAGAAACAAAGGGGGTTCCGTTGAATGACAAGATGCCTGACGAAAATGAATGGCTTTGGGGGAAACGGGCGTGATTTTTGAACACTTGAGATTGGAATTTTTTGAATGTTTCGAATAAACAGACTTGATGTGACGTGTTGAAAGTGGCAGAGAACGGTAAATCGGGATAGCGGATCTTGAAATCGGCTGTCAATAACAATGTTATGCTTGACAGGTATCAGACATCTACCGAAAATGAGATTAGATCCCGCATTCCAGCTTACATTAGTGAGGTTCGGGGTGTCATGTTGTTATTCAAAGTCGAACTCCCGCAAAAAGGTCATGGCCACTTGATAAGGCATC
Organism: Panagrellus redivivus; assembly: GCA_000341325.1. Taxonomy (NCBI): domain Eukaryota; kingdom Metazoa; phylum Nematoda; class Chromadorea; order Rhabditida; family Panagrolaimidae; genus Panagrellus; species Panagrellus redivivus. Next base: position 101,016 of record KB454956.1, read on the forward strand.
TATCTGCTACGCTGCTACGTCAGTGAGGGATTGTTTTTCAAACATAACAGGTTGGATTTGTCGGAGATTGATAACCATGATGGACTGGAATGTCTTTACGCACTTTATCCATCGAGATTACATAAACTTGACTTAAATGTGATGATGCCTTCCATCTGTTGCCAAAATAAACCGCTCAAAAAGTCCAAAACTTCCACCATTTCGTCCAGCCATCCCCCCAAATCCACAAGTCAACCGCCTGAAGGTCGCCCTTGTTCCATCTCCGTTGCGCAAATTGACCCTGTTACGGGCGTCCCGTACCCCCTTAGGTGTTCTTTTCCGCTTTCTTTCCGTGCATCGAAGGGCTCAGGGTGTCAGAAGTGTGCCGAACTAGGTCACTCGGGCAGCCACCGATTTCTGAAGGAAGCTGGTGTCGGTTTTTTTATTGCTGCACACATGAAATTGCTCAGGAATGTAAACGAGCGTCCGTCACAGTCATTCTTGATTGCTCCTGCTTCAGGCTTACGCCATCCGGAAAATCTGCACCGATCAAACGTTTCAAAACCATTAGGAACATGGATAAAAAAAAGGTAGTAATGACATCGCAGGGCGGTGTTGCGACGTTGGATTGCGCGTTTTATAGGATTCCATTCATCGGAATACATGTCACACGTGATTTATTACTTAAAAAGAACAGTCAACAACCTTTGAAACTTCAAATAAATTACAAATTTAAATCAATACTTGCCAACCTTAATCCTACTATTGGGTACAATGGTCTCCAAATAGTCCACCATGACCTTTAACCCATTTTCTTGGTTCAATTTCGACAAAAGTGTAGTAAATAAATGCTGGATTTCGAGGCTAAATCCACCGGCTTCGAGATAATCCTTCAACATACCCGCCAAAGCTAGACCCAATTCCTTGTGACAGCTAACTGCCATGTGTCGACCGGCAAGGAGCAATTCCCGCTTCAAAACAGTCTCATCCGTTTCGCGTCGGATCATTCGCCCGACACGGTTCAACGCCAATTCAGTCCGTTCCGTGTTGGAGAAGGATGTGAACGTCTCATACGAGAATGTGTGTTTCCGGAATTTGCGTACCGGTTGTTGTTTCGCCTTGTTTTTGGTCTCGATGAACTTGATGGACGACGACGATATGTACTCGATGAGCAAGAAGAACTCGGAATCTCGCTGATTTGCGCGTCGGAATGGCCGCATGGCAAAGTAGTCGCCGGCATTTCGCAGGAAGACGGCTATCTTTTGCTTTGATAGGAGATGCGTGACGAGGCTGGTGTAGGATTGGATGTCGTCGGGGTTGTTTTCTGAAAGTTTGGTCTTAAAAGATATAAAAAAGCAATAAAACTCACTTTTCTGCAAAAAATAAGTACATCCCCGCGCATGCAATGTGTTCAAAACCGTATCCGGAAAGAAGCCAACCAACTGTAACGTTGTTATCGCGCAGCCATTACCTTCCGATGGCAGACTCATGCTCGCCGGATACATGTTCTGTGGATCATCGAACAGGAGCCGTTGCGGAAGACGCGGAAACGGATGCGTGACGAAGCCGAAGCCTTTCGACATCGAGATCACGACGGTCGTCACCAGTTTCAAGTCCGAAGCACACTTATCCACGACGTCATCGACGCTAGTCGGAGATGCTGGCAGATCGCCAAAACAGCTCCAATCAGGCTTAGGGAAATGCGTCGGATAGGCGCTCAAATCGTTGAAGAGCACATAGCTAAGCTTGACTCGGGAAAGATAGACCCGTGGCAGGAGTTGATTAACGTCCAGGAAGACCCAGCAATGACCATCCTCCATCTTGTGATCATGGAGATCGAAGTAGGCTGAGAGGGCTGATAGTTTCGGGGCCGGGGTGATGGATAAGCTGAAACCGGGGAAGATAATTATATAAAAACAGGTTTGAAAAAACGGAAGCTTACCTGGTGAGAGCTGCTTTGATGGATTCCTCGGTGGGTACCTCGGAAAAGGTCTGGAGGACTTTGATTTCGGATTCGATGCCGAGCTGGAAGGGTTTGGGTGTGATTTTATATATGGAAGTATATGTTTTTACAAACCAATGTGACGAGAACATGCTCTTTTAATAATAACCGTTCGGCCAGGGCTCTGATGGTCTCAGCGAGCTTGGCAGAGGCTCGGAGCTCGAGGGAGTTGGTTACGGCAATGTAGGTTTTCATTTTGGTGTTGTTTTGGTCAAAATGGCAAAGTTTACAAGGGTCAGTGTGCCAGATTTGGACGGGTTTCTGGCCGCTGACCAGCAAGAGATGGATTTTTCGAAGCTGTGCGCACTTTTTCAATTGTGCGTTGTAGACACAATGCCAACATGGCGCACACTTTCAAACGCTATTTTCGTGCCGTTTAATTTCGCCCCAAAATTTGTTGAAATTACATTTCTACATCATACCAGTCAAAGTGTCAATGCATTTCAAAAGAAAATCACCAATCCAATTATCTTAACCGTGTCAAATCGTCGATTTTTTCGACCTGAACCCGTTTTTTGCACAATGTCCTTCGCTGAAACAAAAAACCCATCATGTTGTGTCAATTAGTCGATCCGTATTCCACCAGAAGTTGAAGTTGAATCACCATCCACTTGCCCTTCCTACCGCCGACTTTCCACCCCCTCCTCCCAGATAGTCCCGAGACATTGATCGTGTAGACCCATCCCCGCGCACACCCTCTGGCACAGATCCGTACTATCTGCCGTCGTCGTCCGTACATGGTCGTGACGACCGCCTCACCCTCTTCCCCGAGGGGGCGCGATCAGTGCCAGATAAAGGCAAACGGGTGTCGTGTCGTCGGTCAGGCTGCTTTGGATTCCGTGTCTCGGGAGTTGTAGGTCACGGTCACTGACCGGAGCACGGACGCCGCTTGCCTTCGAAGGCTCGAAAAAGGGGGCCGGTCTGTCCTGCGCCATCACGGAAGGCATCGGACGATCGCCCCTGTGAAGTGCTTTGACTCTTTATGGAAGCGGTGGGAAGGCAGTTGGTTAGGGCTGGAGGCAGATGGCTGCTAGGTTAGCTAGGGATGTGATTGGCGTGGCCTTTTTGGGGTTTTTGAAAGTTTCAAGTTGCTTTTTAGCGAACTTTTTTGATGTTTGACGCTTTGTCGTTCCGTTGTGTTGAAATAACTGATGTATCTTCACGGATTCTCGCTTAATCTCCGCTTCATAATTGGATTACACGTTATCCAATCTGAAACCCGACCCCTCAAATGCCGATTCCAACCCCCCTATCCGATTTCCATTCCAGATCCCCCGACCTTGATTGATGTCCCCCTTGCCGTTTTTGTGCCTCCGCGCCGCCTGTCTCCAAATCGGTAGCATCAGTCAAACCCTACCGGCTCGGCTGTAAATGCCAACGCCAACCAAATCGGTGCCCTACCATCTTTTCGCGCATGCACCTAATGAGATACGTGCGGATAAACCATAAACCCCACGACAGCCTAGACCATTTTTCATGTCTTCACCGTCTTTGATATCTCCGAGACGATTCCAGTCCCCATTTGTCCTTCCGCGCACCAGCGAAAGTTTCGCACACGTCAATTATGCCACTTATTCATTCCAAAACACGGAAATCTCCAATTGACGATCGCGAACGGCAAACATTTACATAAGTGGATGTATCTTTAGAACCCATAGGCCTCGAAGGAAACATCTTTCCGGTTCATGCCTTTCCGCGTCGATTTTCAAGTATTTTACCGCCGCGGCAATGTGACAATTTTGTTTTCACTTTTTTCCATACCGTAACCAACCCATTCTGACTCACTGGTCAGAACTAACTGTTATGTGTGCTCTCCCATGTGCAAAAAGAAACATTAATTCCCTTCCGGAAGCGTCTTACTTAGCCCCAGGCGCGTCTATCTCGGTCACGGTTCGCTTTGTTCCAAAATCCACAAACCCCGTTTTTTTAAACACATTCCGCGACGCTGAAGCAGTCGATTGAATCATGCTCCGGGTGTCATCACCCCCATTTTTTTCGGATTTCACATGTCGGTCGTCGACGCAATCTCCTGTTCTTGCTTTTCGTTGATTAAAAAAGCCGTCAACAGGAAGGGGTAAGGCGGCGCGTATCGTCTATACCTGTGACCATCAACCATGCGAAATCGTGTGAGTGCCTTTCTGGGTCAGAGGCTCTCCCCCTTTTGATCGCCACTGGCGGCAGTATGTCTTTTACGCGAAGATCCCCCCTGCCTTCTTTTTTTTGGCGGGGGCGATCGTCCGACATCGGAGCTTTGATTACGTTCGGCGGCGAGAGGACAGAGCTCACTCACATCCGTTGGATGTCTCGGATCAACAGACTGTTTGCGTGTTTTTTGGTTTGAACAACGTGAAATCGAAAATTGTCGAGTTTCGTAATTACCGGGTAATCAGAAACCATTTAAGTTTTGCTTTCTTTCAGTGCTGACTCGACTTCTCTAATTTCGCCACTTCCACCACACTTTGCCTTCACAGACCATGTTGAGGCGGTGGATGGCGACCGTTGCCGTCGCGCTGTGCCTGATTGGCGCGGCATTGACGGGTAAGCATTATCACCCTCCTCTGGGCCATCTAACCCACCCATTTCAGCGGATACCGTCGATCCCTGCAAACGTCAGGCCTTCCGAGGCCGATGCCCTAGCGTCAATGGCGCCCCACAGATGCGATCCCAGTTCGTACTTCGGTACTATCTCCGTGCCGGTGAATGCGTCTCCTACCCGTATGGCCACTGTACCGATGATGAAAACGAGCCGAAGCTCTTCCGTTACAAGGAGGAGTGCGAAGATGCCTGTGTAGGCGGCAAAGCTCCTACGACCACCACGACTGAGAAGTCAACGACCCCCGAGAAGGAAGGCGACTTCCTCGTCGCTGACCCCACCGTTGCCGAGGAGATCGAAGCCGATGGCACCCAGCAGCCCCATGTTTCCGGCGAATACACTTACGCCACCGCTTCCGCCGATGAAGCCACCACCCCTGGCAACAACTACGATGTCCCCAAGACCGAGTGCCAGCGCCAACGTGATGTACGTGGACAGGGTCTCATCAAGGGTGGCTTCGTGCCAGAATGTGCCCCCAATGGCGAGTTCCAGCAACTTCAATGCGAACAAGACAAGTCAGAGTGCTTCTGCGTCAACGCTGAAGGTATCGAAATCGACAACTCGCGTACCAAGCCTGGTGATGCCAAGCCCAACTGCGAGGAGATCATCAACGCTGCCCCGTCCCGCACCAACGAGTGCATCGGTGGCTCTGACATCGGCCCCTGCCGGTCTTCCATCCCTCGCTGGTTCTTCAACGAAGAAACCCAAGCCTGCAAACAGTTCTTCTACTCTGGCTGTGGCGGTAACGGTAACAACTACCCCACCGAAGCCGCTTGTCTTCATCGTTGTGCCCCGGCCAAGGAAGCTGGCAAATGCGCCAAGGGCAAGAACCCCCTGCGTACCGCCCAGGGCCGTGTTGTCAACTGTGCCAAGACTGAATGCCCTGCCGGCTACAAGTGCAACGTCGTCGGTGTCAGCTCCATCTGCTGCCCCGACCTCGAAAAGAGCCTCGCCGGTGCCCTTCCCAGTGGCGTCGGAGCTGCTGCCTGTGCTTTGCCGAAGGAGCGCGGTCCCTGCGATCGTTATGAATTGCGTTTCTACTACAACAAGGAGATCAATGAGTGCAAATACTTCTTCTACGGCGGTTGCGAGGGTAATGATAACAACTTCAACCGAGTTGAGGATTGTGAGCAGACTTGCGGAGTTGCCAAGCACAGCTCGGCCGAAGTCCCTGTGACGCCCGGTTCGGAGGAGCGTGTTGAAGCTACCAAGCCAACTGAGACTACCACTTTGGCTACCGAGGCCCCTACCACTACCACCACTACCGAGGAACCTAGCACGACCACCGAGGAAGTCATCGAAACGACGACGGTTGAAGAAACTGAAGCCCCCACGACGACCACTACACCTTCGCCGACTCGCCCGGTCCGTACTCGCCCTACCCAGCCTCCTACGACTACCACGGCTGCTCCGACGACCACGACCCCCGAGCTCCCGACCAACCGCTGCCTGCACCCGCTTGACGGTGGCAGCTGTGGAGGCCAATTCGTCCGCTGGATCTGGAACCACAACCTCCGCAAGTGCGAGACTTTCACGTATTCTGGCTGTGGTGGTAATGGCAACAACTTCGCTACCCAGGAAGAATGCTTGAGCCTGTGCCACATCGAAGGTAACTACCACTTCGGCCTTTAACCATCATAACTTAAGTTTTTTTCAGTCGTCAAGGCCAAGTCTGAAGTCGAAGTTGACCTCAACAACGTCTGCGAATCTGACATCGATGTCGGAGAGTGCACTGGCTTCTTCATGCGCTACGCCTTCGACAAGAACGCCAATGACTGCCGTCAATTCCAATACGGCGGCTGCGGCGGCAATGGCAACAACTTCGCCACTCTCGTCGAGTGCCGTCGTCGTTGTAACCCGCGTAAAGGTACACCCGAGCCTGAGTTGATTGCTACAACGCCGCTTCCGGAAGTCACCGAATCGCTCAACGTTGAATTGCGTAAATTGCTTTCTTTCCTTTGTTTTTTTCCGTTTATGAGTTGCTCGCTTTGGCAATCTTTCTTTTGTACGCCGGTTTGATGGGTCATAATGGTGCCAATTTCAGCAACCAGCCTTTCCAACAACATCTGCGAGCACCCCATCGAAGCCGGTGAGTGTACTGGTATCTTCCAGCGCTTCGCCTATGACGGTGATGCCAATGAGTGCCGTCCCTTCGAGTACGGCGGCTGTGGCGGCAATGGCAACAACTTCGCCACCCTGGCTGAGTGCCGTACAGCTTGCAACCGTGTCCAATGCCCTCCGGCGCCCAACTGCGACACCAACCGTTGCCAGATCGTCAATGACTCTCGAGGCTGTCCCTTCTGCAGCTGCCCGCCTCCGGCTCACCCGCCAATGGTGCCCAGCTTCAACCAGAACCAGGGCTGCCCTCAACTCAATGTTGCGCTCTGCGTCGAGCCCTGCATCATCTTCTCGAACCGTCGTGGCTGCAAGGAGTGCGTCTGCCCCGTCATGCCTGGTGCTGGCCCAGTCACCCCCAGCCTTCCCCCCGTGCTGCCTCCAGCTCGTGCCCCTGCTCCTCCGGCCCCTGAAGTCTCGCTTCCGCGTCCGATTGAGCGTGCTCCGGCCCCGCCAGCCCCGCCAGCACCTCCAGTTGTTGTTGACGAACCGCAAGTTGCCTTGCCTCGGCCGACCTTCGTCGCGCCGCCTGCTGCTCCCGCTCCGCCGGCTGCCCCAGCTCCTCCGGCGCCGCCTGCCTTTAACCATGTTTCGAGTGAGTCCAGCTTGATCTTAGCCTTCATAATGATAACTTTCTAGCCAACCAAATCACCCAGCCCGTCCTCCAAGGCGTCCCCAACAGCGTCGAACAGGAACGCCCGCTCCCACCACCCCTGTCCCGCCCGCGTGCCACCATCGCCGACCTCGGTGAGAAGTGCACCCAAGCCGTGGACCCTGGACCGTGTAAGAACTTTGTCGAACGCTGGCACTTCAACCAGCAACGTGGTGAATGCGAACCCTTCCAATATGGTGGCTGTGCCGGTAACCGCAACCACTTCTTTGCCCGCAAGGAGTGCGAGATCCACTGTGCTCGCTTCAGCCGTACGTTTGACTTTTTTCTTTTAAACTGACAAAACTAAAATTACATCAGCACAAAAAAAGCTAATTTTCAACAACCCTTTCCTGACTAAATTCACAGAAATAATACAGTTAAACTGTCCTAACCACCCGGGCGCCTGTAACCCCTAACGTACTTACAGGTGTGCGCCCGGCCGCGTCCATTGATCCCGTTGTCTTCCACCGTCCCGTGCCAACAAGTACTGAGTCGTTTGTTTCTCCTCCTTCTGTCCCTCGTGTTGTTACCACTGCACCACCACCTGCGCCTGCGCCTACGCGTGCACCGGTTGTTAACGTACCACCTCCACGTGCTCCTGTTGTCGATGTACCACCCCCACGTGCACCCATTGTCGATGTTCCGCCACCACCAACCCGTGCCCAGAGGCCTGTCTTCGAAGCTCCGAGCCGGCCTACCGCTGCCCCACGAAGCAAGCAACCCTCACCTGAGTGGCTGGCAGCGGCTACGCTCGCGCCTCCTGAGCCCGAACAGCCTTTGATCCGCTATGAGACTCACAGACCTCGTCCGCGTCCCACACATGCACCAGAACCTGTAACAACCACGACTGAACCGTTCGTACCTCGGAGGGTACCGTCTCAGGAACAGTTCGTTCCTCGGCGCGTACCTGCACCGGTACAGGAACAGTTTGTCCCAAGTCCAGTTCCACCACAGGAACAGTTTGTGCCCCGTCCTGTCGCACCACAAGTTGTCCAGCAACCTCGTATTAACCCTCGTCCGGCCCCTGAACCTGCTTTCGTGCCGAGAGCACCAGAAAGTTCGTTTGACGTTTCACATGTGTCCCAGCACGAAAATAGTTTTGCACACGGTACACCATTGCACAGGGTTCAAGAGTCGCAGTTCACGCGGTTCACTCCGCCGGCACCTGAACCCACAACCACTACCCATGCACCTGTGTTGTTCCATAACATTGCCTTCAAAGCACCTCAGATTCCGGAAAGCAGTGCACCACGGCAGCCTGTACCGGCTCCTCCGGTGTTGCAGCAGCGTCCAGTTTCTGAGTTCCCGGTTCGATCTGAACCTGTCGATCTGCCGCCGCCTCCTCATCGGAACTTTGCACCTGTCGAAGCTCCTAGGGTTCCGGTTTGGACTAACCCTCCACCGGCACCCGTGCCGACGACTACCTTCGCACCGGCTCCTGTGCCTCGACAGCCGGTCTGGACTAACCCACCGCCAGCACCTGTCCATCGAGTTTCGGCTTGGACTAACCCACCACCGGCACCCGTGCCGACTACCACCTTCGCACCGGCACCCGTGCCAACCTTTGCCTTCTTTAACACTCGCACGGTTGAACCAACCACCACTCACTCACCAACACTACACACTGGCTTTGTGCCCCCTCACGTACCTACTTTTGCAGTTGCAAGCACTACGCAAGCTTCCACTTCGCCGCCGCCACAGCCTCAGCCTTCGCCGACCCCACCGGCACGCATTGAACCACCATCCATTGCAGCACCCGAAGATCGTGCCATCCCATTGGCACCGATCCCACGCGTCCATCCTCAGCACATTCCTGAACTACCTCCCAAGGAGCCGACCTTCGTCGCCCCAGGGCGTCAGTTCGCGCAACCTACCTTCGATCACAATGCTCTTCTTGAGAAACACGTTCAATTGCCTGAAGTTAAGAATCCTTACGTACCACCATCACCCGCTACTCGTCCTGATTACACTGCTGTCCCACCGGCTCCCAAGCCTACCATTAACCCTACTGATGTCTGGCCTGGTAACACTTTGAAGCCTGCTGGCGGTAGCTACGGCATGCAAGCCATTCGGCCCACACCGGATGGCGGCCATGTCCAGGTTCCGGCTGGACCGCGGATCGAAATCCCGGTTCCGGCTGTTGATACCGGCTATCAGGGCCCTGCACCAGGTAACGAAGTTACGGAGGTAGAAAGTTCTGCACAGACTGAAGCACCGAGTGCCACCACTGTTCGAGCTCCCGCACCTCCGGCCATTCAGATTCAGACAGTTGCACCTGCACCACCGGCACCGACAGCTGTTGCGCCACCGGTATCTACCGAGGTTCCGGCCCCTGCTCCTACTGAGGCCCCTGCACCGGAAACGACGACTGTTGCCGCCCCTGCACCCCCGGCTCCGACTGCTGCACCTACTACCGCTGCACCAGCACCGGCTGAAACCCCGGCACCATCCACTGCTGCACCGGCACCAGTTGAGACTGCGCCACCATCCACCGCTGCACCGACACCGGCTGAGACTGCGGCACCATCCACGGCTGCTTCGGTTGCTCCCGCTGTTGTTGTTGACACTACACCTTCCCACGTATCTGAAACACCCGGCCCCAAGGTCGTCCCTGCCTCGACTGTGACTGATGAGCCTTATGCTCCCGACTCTGGCGATGGCTATGGCACCGAATCAGGTTCAGTTCAACCCTCGGGTACGCTATCCATTAGCACTGGCACTGTTGCACCGGCAGTTGTTACCTCTGCACCGATTGCACCCGTTGAAACTGCGGCTCCCTCAGGTGCCTCTCTTGGACCTGTTGAACCCATTGCCACGTCTGCACCGATTGCACCAGTTGCCACACTTGCACCAGTCGTTCCAGAAGCTACTGTCGAACCGGTAGCTTCTGCTTCGACCTCGGCACCTGAGACGTCTTCAGTTGCGACATCTGCCCCTGCGGCTACTTCTTCAACTTCCGCGCCAGCTGCGTCATCATCTGCTGCACCAGTTGTCACATCTGCACCCACCACCACCACTGCTGCACCTTCACCAGTGGAACCGATAGCCACCGGAGCACCCATCGTTCCTGGCAAGGGTCTGATCAAGATTCAGCCTATCAACACCTCCACCCTCACATACGTTAGCAGTGAAGAGGTTGCTGAATTTGTTGAAGAGCCAGCAGTCCCGATCACCCACGCCACTGCCGCACCTGCTGCTCCCGCTGAAGCTGGCTCTCCCTACGAGGCCACCAGCGCCCCCGCAGCCCCTGCGGCCACCAATGCACCTGCCGCCACAGAAGCACCTTCCGCACCATCGTCTTCTGCGTCTGTCTCTGTTCAGTCGTCAACTGCCGCACAAACATCTGCACCCACTACCACGGCACCTGCCGCTCCCCCAGCTATCCACATTGCCAGTCCTTCAGGTCCCGAAATCACCGAAACTGAATCCATCTCCGGACCAGGCTATGGCGAGGAGTCACAGGCTAAGTCAATCGTGGCCTCTCTACCGGCACCTGCACCTACACATGTACCTTCACCTTCCCAGGAGTACCGCGTCTTCGGCGAGAAGTCGAACATTCAACCCGCTATCGCACCTCCTCCCACAGGTAAAACATCATCGCTTGAGTTGATCACGGCGCAAACCGCTGTCACGGACTCGGTTGATGCCTCGGCTTCGAGTGTGGCTACCACCATTTTGCCTCGCACTGCACCACCGAGCACAAAGATTGTTGTAGGATCGTCGGAAGATGAGGAGCTTGTTGAAGGAGTCACCACGACACCTGCCGCTGTGGTGACGGTGGATTTGGACTCTGATACGGGTTCGTCGGGTGATGAGGGTGAAGTCGTTACTGTTGGAGAGGGTTCTTCTTCGACCGTTGGGCCTACCGTTGGTGTTGCTTCTTCGACTGTAGCGTCTACGGTTGGAGTTCATTCTTCGACCGTCGGATCTATTGTTGGCGTTGCTTCTTCGACTGTCCAGCCCAAGGTTAGCGTTGTAGAGGAGTCTTCTAACACTGATGAGGCTCAACCCGAGGTTCTCAAGTCCACGACCACTGTGTTGCCTTTGTCAACCTTGGTAGTTGACCGATCCATTGAAGGTGTACGCCCATCCATTGTTGTGAAGCCTTTGCCTACTGCCAGCCCGGCTGCTCCGCCTGTCGTTGACAACTCGGTCGTTGAAGAGATCCCTACCGCTTCGTCGACGGAAGCCCCTGAGGTTGAAGTCGTTGAAACGGCAGAAACCCCTGCGGTTGAAGTTGTCAAGTCGGAACCCTCAGTCGATGAAACCCCAGCATCTGCTCGATCCTCAGAGTCCGGTCACCCGAGACGTACATACTATTACGTACGTACCGGCGGTGGTGAGCGTCGACCTGCTGAACCTTCCGCTTCTTCTTCCTCGAGATCCACAACCACAACCACCACTGAAGCTTCTGTTGAGGAGGCTCACACCGATAAGGAACCCATTGCTACTTCTTCTTCCACTGTCGCACCACAGCCGAGCTCGACCACCACTACCACATCACCTTCACCTTCGCCTTCGCCGGCCTCGGTACCCACCACACCGACCACCCGTGCCAGCCGTTTGCACCCATCAAGCACTTCCGCACCTGTTGGCCGTCTGCCAGTTGCACTCTCCATGCCTGACGAGGACGAGTTCCGCCCGATCTCGGAGGACATGTCCATGGAAGGCCCTGAAGGTCTAGTCTAGTCTTTTTTCGCTTTTACTTTTCTGGGTTCGCTCTGGTGATGGGTATCTGCCAGATTGCAGTGGCTTTCCTTCAGTTTTGCACACTTCTCGAACCGTTTTCAATGAATCCTTTTCAGCTGAATCATCGTCCCCCGAACCGACGACCCCGACTGCCTTCACCCCGCGCCCTGTAGCCCGTCCGGCCATGAATGTGCCCCTTCCCGAAGGCCCCATGCAGAAGACGACTATCAACGAGGAGATCGAAGTCTTCGGCCCTCCGCGACCCGCCCAAGTCGATGATGAAACCTGTGTCCTCCCGCCCGACGCTGGCCGTTGCAATAACTTCGAGCCTCGCTTCTTCTTCAATGCCGAAGCTGGTGCCTGCCAAGAATTCGCCTACGGCTCCTGCGGCGGTAACGCGAACAACTTCCGTGACCGTGCTGCCTGTGAAGCCAAATGCTTGTCGACCCTGCCTGTCAACGTTGCCCTTCCGGAACGCTGCCTCCGCCCCAAGGATGAAGGTACCGGCAATGGCTACTACCCCAAGTACTACTTCAACGCCCGCAACCTCCGCTGTGAACAGATGGTCTACCAGGGTACTGGTGGTAACGACAACCAGTTCAGTCATGCTGCTGATTGCGAACGATCCTGCAAGCCGGTCCAGGGTCTCGGATTCTCTGGTGTCCGTGGTCCTCACCGCAAGGTCCACAAGGAGTCGGACAAGAAGGTCCTGCCCACCATCGCCAAGGGCGCTTCCAATGTGCAAATTGAAGATGGTTACGGAAATGCTGGTCTGCCTAGCCCCGTTGAAGAACTTCCGGGTAACACACCTTCGCCATACATCCCGCCCCAGGGCGCTACTGTTGCCCCTGAAGAGGAGACTGTTGCTCCGATTGGTCGTGGACAAGGCCGTGAACAAATCGGTGTCCAGCCTGCTGGTCCTGGTGCTTATGAAGAGGGCGAAGAAGAGGAAGGTAACAGTATTTCTGGATCTGCTTCTGGTCATGGTTCCGGTTCGCAAGTTGCGTCTATCGGCTCTGGCTCGGCTAGCAATTCTGGTTCCGGTTCCTCTGGTTCCTCTACTGGTTCATCGTCTTCCGGCTCCGGTTCATCGTCTTCGTCTTCCGGTTCCTCTACTGGTTCATCTTCTGGATCCGCTTCCGGTTCTGCTCCTGGCGCCGCTACCGGCTCAGCCCCCGCGCCCGCTCCTGCAGCTGCCCCGGCCCCTGCTGAGGCTACCTCCGCTCCAGCTGCTCCTGCTCCATCTTCCGCTGAAGCCACTGATGCCCCCGCCGAGTCCACCCCCATCGAAGCTGAGGGCACTGATGAGTCCACCCCCAACGAAGCTGAAGGCACTGACGAGTCCGCTGCCCCAGCCCCTGAAGCTCCCGAAGGCCACGAAATCACCCACGAGACCGTCTCTGAGATCGTCCACGGCACCGCTTCCAACACCGATGAAGCCCCTGAAGCTCCTCAACCCGCTGGTCCTTCATCCGTCGAGTCCCCTGGCTACGGCCCTGAAGACGTCCCCGACGCCCCTGAAGTGCCGCCAACCACCTCCGAAGAAGTCGGATCCTCCAACTCCGTCGCTTCCGTCCCAGCCTCCGGCCCTGGCTACCATGCCGAGCCCGCTGCCGATAAGCTCAAGCCCACTGCTGACTCCAACCAGCCCATCCTCGCCCCGTCCCCGAAGGCAACCATCGACTACAGCACTGGCAAGCGTCTCGACAATGACGTCAAGGCCAGCGGTGTCCCGACTGCCATCGACAAGGACTTTGGCTTCGGTGGTGTCGTCGTGCCTGAGGACAAGCAAGACTTTGACCTTCTCTCCAACATCGGTGCCGACGACCAGGATGATGAAGAATCCTCGACCCAGCGTATCCCGACCTGCCCCAACGGTCTCGATGCCATGGCCTACGCCGATGGCCGACCGGTCATGTGTCTGCCCGGCAAGGACCAGTGCCCCGTCAACAGCGTCTGCTACTTCAACGGCATGGACTTCTTCTGCTGTCCTAATGCTGATGATCCGTACGATAAGCACATCTTCGGTGGCTATGATGGTGAAGAGGTCAAGCACGGTTACAAGTCGAACCCGGCCTTGTTGAACATCCGCTCCCTCCGATCCTCCGGAAGCCGTACACGCCGCCAGGCTGCCTTCTCCATCGATTCCATCACCCGACCCCTCCGATTCGATGACAAGCCCGTCCAGCAGATCTCCCGTGCCGGCCTTGCTAGTCTTCGCATCAACCCGTGCACCCAGGACGTCGAGAAAGGTCTCTGCAGTGATGCCCATCTTCGCTACTTCTACGACATCAAGTCCGACTCTTGCCGTCTGTTCTACTACTCTGGCTGCGGTGGCAATGCTAACAACTTCATGACCCAAACCAGCTGCGAACAACGCTGCAAGCTCGGTGTCGTCATCACGACCACGGCCGCCCCTGTGCCTCCGGGACGTTGCCCTGGTGGTAAGCTGCCCCTTGGCGACAACGCACCAGTTCTTTGCGGCGACCAGACTGACTCGATCGGCTGCCCCCGTGGCTACTACTGCCGTAGCGGTCCTCCGGATGTCTGCTGCCCGACTGAGGTCAACGGCACCCCCGCTTTGGAAAACATCTTGTCGGCTACCCGGGGACGTGAAATCCGCAGGAAGCCGTTCATCAGCGCTGCTAACCGATTCGATGGCGGTCATGACCACCATCACCACGAACACGACCACCACCACTTCGAGCATGACCATCATCACATTGCTCAGGGTGTCGCTAATGCCGCCTATGATGGTGCTGTCTCCGGTGTTGAAGCTAATGGTGAAGCTGCTGAGGCTATTGATGCCCCGGCTGCGATTGAACCTGAAGAAGCTGCCGTTACCGACGAGCCTGCGGCCCCAGTACCTGCTGGTGAAGAGGCTGCCGCTCCTGCTGCTGCTGAAGCCTCAGCCGAGTCAGTCCCTGCTGCTGCCCCTGCCGCTCCGGCCCCAGAAGAAGCTGCCGCTCCTGCTGCTCCCGCCGCTACCGAAGCTGCTACCACTTCCGCTGAACAGGCCCCTTCGACCACGGTAAACCCGATCCATGCCCCCATCCCGGACACCATGTGCCCCGATGGCTCGGACGCTCTGCTCGATGACTCCGGCAAGCCTGTCCCTTGCGGTTCCGGCTTTGATGGCTTCGAACTCGCCCCCAAGGGTTACTACTGCTCCATCGACCCTGATCGTAACACCCGTCTCTGCTGTGCCTTCGGCATCCAGGGTAGCAACATCCCTCCCCCGCCGGTCATCGCCCCCTACTTCGGTCACCGCCGTGCCAACCCTGGTGAGGTCCTGGACCGTGGATCCCTGCCATCTGACCCCAAGCCACCAAAGTTGAGCACCCCGAAGCCCAAGACTGGCCAGTACGCTTCCGAGGAAGAAGAAGACCAAGCTGCCGAGGCCCCCGTCGAGGAAGAAGGTGTCTCCGGTGGTACTGAATCGGAAATTGGCGCTCCCGCCTACCCCGAGGAAGCCGCTCCCGAGCCCGTCGAAACCAGCGACCAGTCCGACAGCAAGCCCGTCGAAGTCGCCGTCGAGGAAACCCCCACGCCCCTCGATGCCGCTGAAGTCGTCGCCGCCCCCATGCCGACTGCCACCGGCCAGGAACACCCCTACGCCCACATGATGCTGAAGCCGCTTGAGCGTGTGAACCGCGTCCACCAGCTCGCCGTCGAAAGCACGCTGAACAAGGCCGGTCCCGAGCCTGGTGCCATCAAGATCAACGGCGCTTCCAACGAAGACCCCTTCGAGTTGGAGCACGCCGCTCGTCCACGCCCCAAGCCCACGACCGATGCTTCCATCTGCCAGCTTCGACCCAGCGAAGGCCGTCGATGCCGTGAAGACGAGGATATGCCCACGACCAACCTGCAATACTACTATTCCGTGCGGGACCAACGATGCAAATTGTTCTTCCATCGCGGCTGCGGTGGCAACGCTAACCGATTCGAGTCTCTCGACGCCTGTGAGCGTGTTTGCAAGGTTTGTTAATATTTCAATAATTTTCGTGTTAGGACCCAAAATTATTGGCAACTGTTGGCAATAGTTGACAATTATTGGCAATTATTGTCGATTCTTCCCTTCAAGACCATTCTAACCAAAAATTTCAGATCGGAGCATAATCACCCATCCATCTAGCCAGTGTGTACCTCAACTCAGCGGATAAGCTTTTTGTTAATTAATAAAATCTCTGTTAAATAACTACTTTTGTATGTCTGTAACACCCTTAGCGCCAGATCTTTCACTTTCCCACCCACGGCAAACCATACAAAATAACGAATCCCCATGGAATGTTTCCACCTCAATCTATTTCGGCATGATATCGTGTATTATCTCTTCAGCAATGCTGCTTACATTAGATAAGAAGTTTTCTCGGAAGTGCCTTTCTCGATGTTTTCGTTTTGTTTTGCCAAACCACAACAACTCACCACACATTCCAGTTGTATTTTGAAAATGTAATATTGATATGTCTTGGTAATACACTATTAGCCATTTTTTGTGCAATGCATTTTAAATTATTTTATAAAATAAAACTGTTATTGAAACTGCAGGGTTGATTGATAAAAATACAAAAAAAAAACTCGAATTTCATTATTAAGGAAATAAAACGAGAACCATTTAGGAACAAAGTTTAGTGCCACTTATAGCGACCCATGTTCCCCGAGGCAAATGTAATTGAGTCTCGTTTTGACAAAAGTCTTCAAAGACCCCTGTCATCGAAGAAAGTGCCCTCCGAAAAGCCATTACCCATATTCGTTTCCACTTGGCTTTGCAGTTTGGTCAAGTTAACGTATGGAAGATGTTCTCAATAATATTTTTGCATCTTTTAAACGTTTTAATGGTAAAAGCCG
Organism: Panagrellus redivivus; assembly: GCA_000341325.1. Lineage (NCBI taxonomy): Eukaryota > Metazoa > Nematoda > Chromadorea > Rhabditida > Panagrolaimidae > Panagrellus > Panagrellus redivivus. The sequence goes on from KB454956.1 coordinate 117,894, forward strand.
CTGTGCCGACAAAACAACAAATCAACATTGGCCTGGCTTATCAAAACTATGCCCGGTCAAAGGTTTATGATAAGGCTTTCAAGGAAAGTATTCGGAATATCAATATGAAACAGTCAATTTCGTGAGTTTTGACGTTTTTAGATGGCCTTTTTAAAAGTTGTTTTAGAACGGTGCGAAAGATGGCTTCAAAATACACACTCGCACCGATCGATTGCATTTTGCCAAAGGGCAAGTTTTACCCAAGTGATGTGCTGGATTGTCTGTGTAACAAAATGATAGCGAATAATGTAGCATTGATTGTTTTTGTAACGGCGACGGAGGATTTCGATGAATCTACAAGTGCGGGACAGTATTTTCTGCACATGGCATCACAGACGGGGATTCCGATTATTTCATGGAATGCTGACAATAGTGGATTTACCTTTACAAAGGTAAGTTTTACATTTACTGTTCATTCTAACTTAGCTTTGGTTTAGTTAATGTCCGAATTCCGTGTCCTCCAAATGGCCCCACCTGTCGAACACCAAATCCGTGCCATGATAGCTTTGCTAAAACGCTACAACTGGTCGCGGTTCGGCGTTGTTACTTCGAAAATGGCCGGAAGTAAGCAGTTTCTGAAGACTGTCAATGAGTTGACCCAAACCTATGAAGACCGTTCCTTCAAACTAAAACTTGTTCATCATGAAGAAGTCGATGAAAACCTAGGAGAAGCCGAAGTTGAACGATGTCTTAACGCGTTGAAACACAGTGAAGCAAGAATCATTCTGCTCTACAGTACTTCTGTTCGTGTTCGGAAACTGTTTGCCGTCGCTGAACGGCTTGGATTGTTGTCTGAAAAGTACCTATGGATAGGGACGCAATCGGTTAAAGGAAGCATGCACACTGTGACACCACCGGTCCAACATGGAATGTTAACGGTGAACTTTCATACTGTCAGTAATGCTATGTTTCCGCCATCGGATGATGTTTTGCCCTTGATTATTGGATTGGCGCCAAAGGTTAGATCAAACTTACAATTTAAATTACAGTCTAATCCAGTTTTCAGTTATTCGGAACGGCATTGTCAAAATTGGATTACAACGAGACAGTTTCTTTACAATCAACATCAAGTTGCACTTCGGACAATGAAAATGTGACCTGGCCATTGGGAAAGGAAATTTACGAGTTCGTTTTGTCTTTCATTGAATGTATTCACAATTTGAAGAAACGTTTTAGCCAAATGAAAGCCTCATTTCTAAAAGGAAACCCCTACCATGCCAAAGACGGTCAAGATTCATTTTTCTATCTGTTCAATGACGACGGAAAACTGCGTGACTCCTATTTGACCATTTCAAACTTGCGTAAAGCACGAAGAGGAAAAGAAATCAAAGAAGGGAGCTTTTACTGGGATAAGGTAGGCCTTGGTTTTATGATTTTTTGAAAAGTTTTAACTTGACAGGTCGGTGAATTCACCAACGGCGAGCTTAGAATGGCTGACATCGAATGGCCCGGCGGCAAAGCAAACCCACCGCAAGGTACACCTGATAAGTTCCACGTACGTGTGGTCACTTTGAATGAGCCACCGTTTGTGATTGTCAGTGACTTGGACGCGGATACGGGTGCCTGTCCAGGAAATCAGGGCTTTGTTTGTAACTGGGGTGATGTCACTGTTGAGGAAAATGGAGTCATGACGTGAGTTTTTTGTCACCTTTACTTTGGTTTCGATCACCCAGTCGATAATCGATTACTAGACTGCGCAATCAATCACTTATTGATTTGCAGAAACAAGACAAACTACAAATGTTGTACCGGATATTGTGTGGATCTGCTGAACAAATTGGCGGATGACATCGGATTTACGTACACATTGTATAAAGTTAAGGACGGAAAATGGGGACTGCGATCTGTAAGCGAAAGTACTGATTACATCAAACCAAATTACATTGCAGGAAAAAGGCTGGAATGGCTTAATCCAAGACCTAATCACGCACAAAGCCGATATGTGCGTCACATCACTGAAGTTGAATTCTGAAAGGGCACGCGATATCGACTTTTCGGTTCCCTTTCTCGATACCGGGATTTCTATTATTGTTAAGATTCGAAGTGGTGTACTATCGCCCACCGCCTTTTTGGGTTCGTTTGCTAGAGTTTATCTAAACTAAGTGAAAACTCGTTGCAGAACCATTTGAATATTCAACATGGGCCGTGATTCTGCTTGTTTCAATTCAGGGGGCTGCACTGTCTATCTTTATTTTTGAATGGGTTTCACCGAGTAGCTTCAACATGAAGAAATATCCACCTCCAGGTGAGAGAACTGTGACCGCGGTTAAAAAATGACGAAATTTGATCATTTTAAGGTCATAAATTTTCACTTTGCCGTTCATATTGGTTAGTTTGGGCAACGCTCTTCAGTGCCAGCGTTAGTACAGGTAAATGAAGACAAGTTGTTCTACAATTAATGGCGATTAGTGAGTTACAGACGTTCCCCGATCCACTGTGTCAAGATTCATGTCTCTTGTCTGGGCAGCTTTTGGATTGACTTTCTTAGCTGTCTACACGGCCAATTTAGCCGCTTTTATGATTACCCGTGTGCAGTTTTATGACTTATCCGGCATTGATGATGATATGGTTTGGACTTTACGATTTATATGAATCAAACAACGAAACCGGTTTAGATTACCAATGCAGCCGATCAAAAACCGGCTTTTCGGTACGGCACGATCGAAGGCGGGAACACCCACGAGACAATGAAGCGCAACTGGAAACGGATGCACGAATACGTCACTAGTAATAACTTCTTCAGTGAAAATGTTGCTGCTGGGGTTGAAGCTGTTCGACGGGAGTATGGTTACACAAATCCAACATTTGTTAGTCCCACGTTTCAGACAATTGGACGCATTTATCTACGATGCCGTTGTTCTTGACTATCAAGCCGGCAAAGACGCAAACTGCGAGTTGCTCACTGTCGGGAAATGGTCAGCTATGACAGGTTACGGTATCGGTTTCCCCAAAAACTCACCCCATGTTCAAAGAGTCAACCAATTGATGCTACAGTATCAACAAAAAGGGGATCTAGAAAGACTTCAAAACTTCTGGCTGACAGGAGCATGTGTGCCCGCGAGCAACAGCCAAAATACAAGTGCACCGCTCGGAATTGAGAACTTTATGAGTGCATTTGTATTGCTGGGAATGGGCATTGTGAGTTTTACTGTTCTCAAATCATTCCGCAAGTAACTTATGTAATTTTAAGCTTGCGGCGATCCTATGCTTATCTCTGGAGTACATTTATTGCAAGCAGTTCCGTAAAACCCTCCAAAAGTTCGACAAGGATGGTTGGTGCGCCGTTCTAAGCATGTCGATGGGTCGATCATTAAGTTTCACCGAAGCCGTCGGCCGCGTACGTGAATGGCAATTCCAAGCGCGTGCCAGTCCGAGTTTATCACGACAAGGCGTTCGGAAGAGTGTGGACAGCAATTGGAGCATTTTTAGTTTTAACAGCGGACCTAAAGTGCGACAACGGTAGGCAAACTGACTATTAAATATAGAAAGTTTCCACATTTATTTATAGAAGTGAAAGTCAACCTCCTCCGCCGACGATTAAAGAAACGTTGTGTTAATTGAAAGCTGCAATTCGTACAATGACACTCTTTTATATAAATAAAAACACATAAAAATAAAGACACATTTTGCGCTCGTATCGTGCAAGACGCAGAGTATGCTGCAAAAAGCAAAAAAAATTGTCAGGCATCCACGCATAGCCGAACCAGGGTACCGCCAAGTGTGTTTGCGCCGCAGAGCAAACATCGCGCGTTTCTCCTACCCGAAAACCGAACAAAGTAAAAATTCGCAGAATCCGTTAAGATACAG
>KB454956.1:133860-153958 GCA_000341325.1 Panagrellus redivivus
ATTTTATGAAAAAATGTTATTATCGATCTAAAAATTATAAAAAATAATATGATAACCCTCCGCGTTGTCACAACTCTATCAAATGATTGTTAAAGCTGGCCCCCAAATTTTTAAAATCTTGAATGAAAAGCTTATTTCAAAGATGTTACGTAAGACTGACCCTCGCCATGGGCGGCCCAGGTGAGCAATAGCCCCCAGCTGCACGCGAACGACCCAAAAATGGACTCGCGTGGGCCTATTTTTATTCATTAGACAAACGTTGTAGTTAGAAATGCAAACAAAGACGATTTCGTTGACGAAAAAGTGCAAGTGAAGTCGACATTGGGAAAGGTCTGCGTGAACTTTTGCTTTTGGTTTTCAAATTTTCAAGCAAACATGTTATGTTACCCACTCTGTCGACATAATCAATGCTGTTGATGTGATAAACACGCTTTTCCATTGTAAATTGACGTTTGGAACATCAAAAAAACATCAGACATATACTTCCTGATGCTTCTGGTATCAAAAAATCAAATTACACACAAATGCCCCAAAAAAGGTCCCACCACGAAAACGACGATCCTTTCAAAAGCGAAAATGTGCGTCTTTTGGAAAATCACAAACGTCAACTATTGCCATTTCCTTCCTTTTTTCCCAAAAATCTCCAAGTTCAACTTTTTGAAATTCACATTTATTGCTTTCAAAAGCTCAAGTTTACACATTCTGGACGGAGGCTTTGGTCTATCAATAAAAAACAAGTAAAAACTTAATCGAATCAGGTAGAATAGGACAGAATCTGGCTAGTAAACAACATGCATTGACTTGGAGGGAAAATAAATAATGCCACAAATGAAACACACAAAGGCAGCGGTGATGTTGAGTATTCGATTTTTTTCAAATATTGATAAAAACAACGATAAAGTAAAAATAAATTACTGTACTATGAGCACAAGTTGGAGTGTATTGGCAACGTGATGGTAGTGGAGAGAGAAAGGCAGTGACTCTGATGATACGGGTATTAGAATTGCAATGGCTTTACACATTTTTACAGTAATAATGGTATGGGAACAAGCACCTAGTGGAGGATTCACACAATTACAGTATCTTTGGAAAGGAGGAATAAATTAACTATGGAAGAAAAGCAAATGGGTTATTTGTTCGGTTTATTTGGTTGGTTAAAAGTTTAGAAAAACGAGGTTTTTTGAGATCGGTGAGGACTGGATGGACAAAGAGCACGGGCGATGTGTTGGGATATCCGGAAGCCTGCCGAATAAAATGAAAACTTTAGATGCCAAGACGCATCTTGTTGCTCATGTCGAGTTGTTGTTGCTGGTGTTGGGCCAGGAGGTGCTGCAGGGCCGGGTCCATGTTGGAGTAGAGCTTGCAGAACTGCTTGAGGGTCTCGGCCTTGGCAGCGTCTTGCATGCGTTTTTCCTCGGCGGCTTTACGTTGAATTTCGGCCTGGAGGGCGGTCTGAACGTAGTTGGCCTGGATCTTCCTCGCGAATTCGTCGGAAAGGTCGAGGGTCAGGGCGACGTTGGAGAGCTTTTGGGCGGCTGAAAACACAACTTTAAAACTGTCCAAATTCAAAGAAAGATTTAACATACCGTAATGCTGACCCCCATTTTGGATCGCCTTCAACTGCTCGACGGCACGACTCATCTCATCAACGAAAACATCGAACAGGTTCATCTCACGCATGCGTTCCCAGAACATAGCGGGCTCTAAAACGACTAAATTTCTTACTGCGATCAAGCCTAAACGTAAAACAAACTTACGTTGCTCCATAATCTTTTTCAATGTAGGGCCATTCAAGGTTTCGCCATTGTTCAAAAAGGCCTGTTCCTGGGGTTGTGGCACCGGGGTGTTGGCATTCTGCACACCAAAGTTGTTGTTGACACCCTTTTGTTGCTCCATAAGTTGCGTCAAGAGGGCCGCGACATCGTTATCCTGCTTGATCGGCTGAGGCGCAAAGTGTGCCGGTTGGAAGTTCTTGAAAAGCATCTGCAACTGGGCCAGGGCCGCCGGGTCTGGGACCTGGTTGGAATTCTGTGCCGGCGTGGGCGTGGATAAGGCTGGCTCGATGGTGGAACTGGAGGATGAGGACGTCGACATGCGAGCGTAGTTTTGGAGAATTTCGGAGCCTTTGCGGGAGGAGTTGTATCTGAAATGGCATTGATAAGAATGCAAATTGACAGTTTTGATGTAAGACTTACCCATTCTCATCGAAATCAGTACAGAAAGAAGTCGAACTCGACGGCTGCTGTTCATTGAGCTCATTCGCGGCATTGGAAAGGGCCGCGCCATTCTTGACCAAACTGTCCAAAAAGCTCATGCTATTCTCCATGGCTGCCTGTTTACGGTTCTTGATGTAATTCCGCGACTGGCATTTCAGACTACAGTTGCTTTCATGCTCGTAGAAGTCGATCTTCTTCATCTCCATCAAGGTGCGAAGGTTGTAACGGCCAACTCGGATGGAACCCTTCCAGTCCTTTTGCTTGTCCTTTTCGGCACGGATGGTGAATTGCCTTGGCGAAATCAGACGACCTTCGTATTCGATGCACTTCTTATGAATCCCCGGACACGTGAATCGCTCCTCATACAGCTTTCCAGTCAAACTTCCACATCGAACATCCAAAACTCTCGCATTCGCGGCAGGCTCATGTGGAGGGACTTCATCGCCAGAATCGGCATCCATCTCCGACTTAATATCGACAGATTTCGTCTCGACGCCGCTATCGGCATCATTCATCGATTCGGGACTAACGGCAAGGGTCATGTCATGGGGCATGCCGACCATATCGTCATCATCGTCAAAATTCGTCCCCGAAGCGGCTGCTGCGATGCTTGCCTGGAATTGGGCGATGGCATGGGCCGCAGCCATGGCTGGATCCATGGTGTCGACGGCAGGCTCCTCGGATACGGTATCGACGTTTAGTGATTCCATGTTGTTCTCAGTGGGTTCCTCTTTGACGATACTCATATTTGATAAAACTTAGTAAAAGTGAAAAGAAAGGAAGGGAAGATAAACTTCAACAGCTCCGGACCTGGGTACGGTATCACCAGTACTGTAGAGCTGAAAAACGGGCAAATTTAACCTTTGGGATTGACTGACTTTCACGCTGGGATTCACGCAATATGCAAAAAAAGAGTTTAAAAGTTATGAAAATAGAAATTGGCGAACAGTCACGGATTGACGCGAGAAAAAACAGAGAGAAAAGCACGCGTAGGTATTGGTCAAGCTCTGGCCGACGGGTAGGCCCGATCGGACCTCCCTCGAGTTTCAAAAGCAAAGCGCCGAGTATATTTTTTGACTGAGAGAAAGAGCCACACGTATGTCCACGTTTGAGCTATACTATTAGCGACGGATGTGATGTCTGGCATCTTTCGATCGGTCGAGACAGCTGCAGGCTTGCAAGCTCGGCCTAAAGAAACGTACAACGTGAATGTGGCAAAAACGTGAGTGTCGTAAGGCCTAATGTGAGTCAGAGCTTTAGGCTGGGGAATGGTAGAAGGGGGGAAAGATATTCTATTCGGAAGTGAATGAATGAAAAATGGACGTTTTACAGATGGCATGGCAGCGTGGGGTGCCTGTGATCGCGAGACAGACAGACAGCAGAGGGGGAGGTCGACGACCTGATGTCACCAGGCAGGACTTCTGAATGCAATTCGCGCGGGAATAGATAGACATTGGTGGCGGCATGTGTCTATCTATCTGTTTGCAAACAATGGTCAACCACTTTTCACGTTGATTTCGTGACGCAAATGGCGGGGAAGAAAATGGTAGAGTGACCTTTATGGGACATGTTTCACCAGACGTAATGGCGGTCCAACGTCTAAATTGAAGCAAGCAGAAGTCCTGGCCGAGTAAAAAGCTCTCAGGGATAGATAGAGCAACGTGTTGAGAGGCCGTGGACAGATTTCGCGCGGGATGGCATCCATGGTTTTGGGTGCGTTGCGCGGGGGCCGTTGGCGGCGTGTACCTCGAGGAACAAAGGCCGATCGAGCCTTCCAGGGGTACCTAGCATGCTGGTGGAAGGGAAAGTGGTTTTGCGTTGCGTAAACCAATGGAAAAGAGACGCAAGAAAGGAAATCAGATCGAAAAAGGCGCGCAATAAAGCTCACGGAAAGAGGGGGAAAAGGCAACAATAGCATGGCACACACGAACTTTGCAGGGTTCAAAATCAAAGTCAAACTCAAATAACGCAAATTTTATTTTTAGAAACTCGCCTCGCGCAACATGAGCCACCTTCCACAGACATCGAGATTGTTGACCGTTTGGAAGGACTCGGATCGCCTCAAGGCAAAAGACTCTCCAGGTCGCCTTTGCGCTGGCGCTGACTTGCTTTTCGCGGCCGGCCACACACACTTTTTTTGTTGCTTCGCGCTTGAAGCAAAAGATGGTCGTCGGGTGGTGGTGGTGATCCCAAAATAACTCTATCTCCGATCGGGACTACACACCGGCCTGATGGTGGAGCCAGCCCCGAGGCGCTATCCAGCCACACGCATTCTCGAGAAGGCCCCGAGATGTACGCTTGCGCGCGCGCTTCCAAGACCCGAAGGCGATGGTGGTCATCGGGGACGACGACGATGATGGTATGGTGATGAAGTTTTTGTTATCCCTCCCTCGCGAACGGAGGCGCAGTCAAGTCAAAGCTGCTAAAAATAGCACGTGTTGTTCGTCGTCTGCGGTCCAGATCGGCGGGGCGGTGACGAGAGTCTCGGTTGTTGCGCAAACGCGGAGTGAAATCCAGTCTATTGAAAGATGGGCCGAAAAAAGAGTGTCTTCAGAAACCCCGGTGGATGGTCAGAAGCACATGCAAAAGGACGCATAGTATCGCTCCCGATAGGTGGCTACGTTTTTCACACAAGGAGATCCGAGTACAAAAACTTGAAAAAAGGGGGAATGGAAAAGGAAAGGCGATCCGAAGGTATTTCACAATAGCCTCGAGGCTGATGCTGAGTGACCATGGATCGCGACCGCCTTGCGTGTTACCCGAAACGGAAAAAAGTAAAAGTAAAATCGAAAATGGAAAGTAATAGAAACAGAAAACGCGTCCTATCTTTGGACAATCCCAAACAAGCAAATGACCACTTCCCCCCGGCAAGCCAAGGCAAAACGCATACGTGAAAAAACCGACGCGCAAACAGGTCGACCGCCGCTGTTACTCGGAAACCCGGTCGAGCGTTGCGAGGAAAAGCGCGCCAAAATGGACCATTGACGCAGCAGGGCACTCCGTCCCTCCCCCCGCCGGTCGTAGCTCACGCGAATGGCACGCCGCGTCTGCTGACGGCGATCATCGCGCAGCTGCGTGTCGTTGTGCCGAAGCGCAACGCAACGAACACAAAAAATGACTATTGTAACGAGAGAGAGCGAGCGCGAGCGAGGGACAGACAGAACAACAAAAAAAAAGTGTGATGGGCTCGATCGCCGCCGTCGACCGACGCAGGGGTAACAACGACGTTGGCGCTTTCCTGGACGATGAGGGGGACATCTGCGAGGTTGGTTGGTAAGTGCCATCGGCAGACGTGGTGGTAGGCTTAATGAGATTTAGCCGATGGCAGCCACTGAATAGATGGATGGTTGCGCGGTTCGAATCGCCCTCGGTCTGCGTTGATGAGGTTGTTGATGGCGTGGACTTGGTTGCGTGCCAAATGGGACGAGGGTGGCGGGCTTTTGACACTATTGCGGTGACGTGCGTATTAGGGAGGTGTGCGTTTTGCACTTGGGGCCGAGGGGGCCTTTTTGATTACGAAATTATGCAAAAGAGGGCGGGGCGTCGAGCAAAAATTCAACTTGTTGATAAAATCGCGTAAAATGTCTCAAATTTTTGAATAAAACTTGTAAAATCGATAAAATAGAAACGAAAAGGGAATGAATCACACACTTTTTGGGTGATCGACGCAAAAATGTTCTCAAAAACACGCGATCTTGCTTCATGGACGCAACTATAGCACCAACAAACACCCAACCGCCAAACAAAACAACAACAAACTAAAAAGTAAAGAAGCTAGCCATGGCCCACCAACCACCACCATCTTCGACGCACCGCCGACCTCGTAACCGCGTTTCGACCTCGACTGGAGACGCGCCTCCAGGGCCAAGCCCCAGGGCTATCTGCATCGTCCATGGCTGCGGTCACTCGAGGCTTCGTCGTCTCTCTCCCCCTCTTTTTTTAAAATGATGTTGTCCTCCTTTCTGCTTTTCGACGGATAACCGAGAAACGAAACAACGCTCCTTGCGCGCTTAGGCCCACAGGCAACACGCCTTTTGGGTCGTTCGTACGGTATCCGGCGGACGGGCGCTCCTTCTTTTCGCGCGGGACTCTCGCAAACAATGCTTTTGGCTCCGGAGGACAAAAACGAGAACACCATCCAGCCAGCCAGCCTCCTCCCCCTGAGGGCGCTCGGGGGTGGCTTGGAGACCGTTTTTAGACCAGCGCAAACACGACACCACCATGCAAAGGGGCATCCGAAGACACACGAACTGACCATCACCGGACGATGCTGATGGAATTTTTTTGTTCGTTGACTGCGCGAAGAAGCAGCGTAGGACCTGTGTGTTGACTGATCGCCTTGGGCCTCGATGGACTCGTCGCATGTGCGCGGGATCGCTTGAAAGCTATTTTGGGACCAGCGTCCGACGTTTTTTTCAACCATCGCTCGGAGCCGAAGGGGCTCCTCCGGTTTTGGGAGACTCTTTGAATAGACTTGACGCGGCGTCCGGAGGATGGAAGGGAGACTTGACCATCAACACCGTCGTCGTCGGATTGCATGTGAAGCGGTTGCATGGGGGTCGCGCGATCGGTCGTCGAGAGACAAAGGAAATGGTAGCGTTCGAAGCGGGCTCCGACGGGGAGGAAGAACTGGAATCTCGTGTGCGGCTTCGACGTCCCATGGAAACCACCCGGCGACCGCAAGTGGAGGACAACTGACAGCTGAGAATTTTGTGCTGTGATGAGGTGAAAACTTTGACTTGACGAGAATCTGGATTTCGGGAAGCAGTGTACAGTATCCCACTTCGGGAAAACACTAGAAATAGATAGGGCAACAACGAAACAGAAAGGAGGCCACCACCCACGCGCGCCCGCGTCGAAACCAGTTTAGCTTGCCCTAACGGCGCAGGGGGCACGGCAGCCCGCGAAATGTGCCGTCAAATGACGAGCTTCCACTTCGAAGGGGGACCCTATCGAGGGCGGACGGGAGGACGTTCAGGACGTCGTCGTCGTGTCTTCCAGACGCAGCTGTCCCGCGGCATTGAGTGGACCGCGCAGGGCAGGGCTGTATGCTTCGCGCAAAGCTTCTCGCGCCGCGCACGTGCAGCTGCTCGTCGAGATCGGCAGGCAGGGCCGCGGGCGGCGCGCTTGCCGCAGGGGCCACCACCACGCTAACTGCGTTTTCCTCGTTGAACCGGGAGGGCGAACGAGATGGAAAGATGGAAACGGAGGACAATAAAAACAAGAAAGGAACGAGCGGAAGCTACCAACCACCAGGACCAGGCGCCAGTCGCGCATCTGCACGTTCGGGACCCCGGAGCGTTTCTCGAGGAAAAACGTTATTTACGGTCGCAGGGGCTTGGAGGGGATGGCAAGTCCGCCTGAGGCTCGGAGGGGCGCAAGACAGGGCCATACTCCCGAAGACAGACAGAGCGTGAACTAAACTATGACCAAAGCGTTTCAGCCTTGGGGTCGAGATATCCCTGAACAAAGCTACACCGCCTCGGGAAATGGTTTTCCGACAAAAGCCATACGGAACGTCTAGCTTTCGAGACGCTTCCGGTGGCACGGTATGACTTTTCCAACAAAAGGGAGGTTACGTAAGGCCGAGAGAACACGGGATTAAGACGTCAATTAGGCAGTGGAGGGCAGTTTATCGGTTTAACGCCCCAAATGGCGGGGTACTGTGCCCATCACGGGGTTGACTGATAGTGAAAAGCGCTTCTAACGACTGTTTACGGTTGATTTGCATGTGAGCGTTGACCCTCGCGCAACTGATTACGCAATCATACGTAAATAAGAACCTTGACCATTAGAGTTTCTGTTTACTTTAGGCCATGTGAAGCTGTTTCTTGACCTACGTGCCTAAAAAGACCAACTTCAACAGACATTTTTTCAACAAAAAACACATCAATGGACTATCCCGCATTTACACATCCAACATACCGACGAAAAAACAACAAAAAGACCGCGCAACCTGGCAAAGGTCAACATACCGTAATCACGTGACCCACCCGAACCCCAGCATGACTATTTTTGGCCGCCACAACTGATCAGAGGATGCCTTTTTCCAAAGCAAGTGCAAATACACGTCCGACAACGGCGGGGACGATATAAAAAACTAAAAAACAACTAATGTAAAAAGGCTGTCAGCCAGTATTCAGATGTGTGCTGTATAATCGAAAACGCAGGGCCCCAAGCCAACACCTGCAGTTTGGACGCTGCCCAGTCCAGGCCATTCGTGTCATCGATGCACGGCAAAAACGTCAAAAAAGTGTAGTGATCGTCGCTTGGGCGTCGTCTTTCAGTGATTTTTTACTTACACCTTCTTCCTCGTTTGGCCTCGCGGTCGCAGCATCCGCCATCTGAGTCACGACGACGATCGCCCTGCCCTGGCTGGTGGCATTATGGACGGCGTTCGAGTCCGACGTAAAAAATGCCTGAAAAAAGGGTCTTTGGACAAAAAAAAACCACACACCATACGCACACCTACTTCCGGAAGAACAATCATAAAAACGTGGTATTGGCATAAAAAAGGCTGTGGTTGTAATTGAAAACTCTCAGATTCGCCGTGTTGACGAGGTGATTGGGTACTGGCAACAAATCATCATTCCAAGGCCTACGTGTAAAGAAGATTTCATCGTCGGAAGTTGTCAAGAAACCGGGTGATGGTATTTCGACACTGTGCCCCCCTCGAGGGATGGATGCGATGCAAAGTAAGGCTTTTCATGGTGGGACACTCATTTCTCGACGAAAAGGCATCCGGGGTTTCCAAATGAGTGTCGGGAGTGAGTCATCCCGGCCACCCTCGGGCTTGTTGATACTTGTTTTTAACAATGCCATTGCTCGGGGAAGGACAAGGTCATCGAGGATCCTAGCCTAGACAGCTGCACTTCCTTGGATGGCTGCCAGAACGTGTTTGTTTCGTTATCTTCGGGTTGCCGATCTTGCTTGCCCTTAGGCCAAGGAGGTTACGCGCAATGCGTTTCTGTCTTTTTGGCCCTTTGTCTTGAAATCGAAGCACATGGCCTCAAGCTATGGGTGTTCATGCATGCAAAGCGAATGGAAATGGAATAGAGTGACCGATGCCTTGAGGGTCAACCAGGCTAGCCTGGTTTTTTGTTCGGCTGTGTATTTTATTTGTCTTATATTCGCTTGCTGTTCTTCGCAGCTTTCTTTTTTTGCATCGCATTGCTAGCGGGGCGAGAATAGAAAGCAGCCGGGACGAGAATAGAATGAAAAAAGACGTCTCCTTGGCCAAGGGGGACTGGTCACTTTGCGAGGGAGTGAGTCTACTGCGCCTCCAGGCGATCGGAAGAGCAATGACGCGGGGGTCTGAGGACTCGTGAAGTGCGCAATGCACCTTGAATGGGCTCCATTTTGACGGAGGGTTGCTTTTTTCAACTTTCGAGGGACGTAATACAGTAAACTCAATCCAAAAAACTTGAAAACCCCCAAAAAACTTACAACCCACGTCAAAGCCGTCGCCGCCGCCGCGCGCCTGCTACCAACATTTATCCCCTCGCTTCGCCATCGGCGGCATTGAATCCACCCTCAAAGAAAACTGCCAATCCGCGCAGCTGCCACATCTCGTCCGCGCAACTGCCATTGGCAAGCCGAGATAGACGCGTCAAAACGCCAACTCGACCCTCATTCACTTCACGGCGCCTTCTGACAAATGGCCAACGTCCACTGCCCTGAGGGGGTGGCAGATGTCCCACCGATTACAGCAAACACAAATGGGCCGTACAGTATTTTACAAAACCAACTTTGTAAGAACTGCCAATCTGCCACTTTCGACATCCGAAAAACCCAAAATGTCAAAAAACGTGAAGTGAAATCGCTGAAAAACACACAATGGAACATCACGGTGCACGTTAACAAGACGTAAAATGAGACATGTGCACGATCCGGAGTCTGGACAGATGCGCGGGTTACAGGTGCAACGGATACCCGGCAATTATGGCGTTTTTTACGTGAAGGGTTGACGGAAAAGGATGTTTTGTCTGATAATTGTTCGTGGAACAGCGTTTCCGATGCACTTTGGGCGTACTGTAGCGATTTGCGTTAGGTATTGATGAGTTTGGGTGCCATCTGGCACCTTTCGTGGTTTTGTTCTTCACGTTTTAATTTGCATATTTGAACTTTGGCAAGAGTTGGATGGGTGGTTGTTGCCATGCATGGCCTCGGCCGTGGAAATAGATGAATGACCCTTTTCGAATTGGCCCGGATGGAGTTTCAAACACATGTCTCGTCGTCATTGCGTGTTCGCATTGCCTCAGGGGACCCCTGCGGGGCCAAAACGTTAGCGGCGTGCCGGTCAGCACGAACTCGACTATTGTCGCGCAGGTCCTTCCGGATGGGTCGTCGTCGTTGTGCCGCAAATGGGCTTGCGGGCTTCCAAGTCCCCGAGCTCATTGTGCCATGCAAATCAAGCATGGCACACGCTACACGCGCGCCAGCTGCGCGATGCATGCATACATGGACACTTTTCAAGAACTGTCTTTACTGTAAGAGCGCTGTTTGGCAACGGCCCCGTGCCTGACTGACGTTTGACCGATAATGGATGGCGCACTTCCGCGCGAGAAGCCACACAACGTGCCGTACTCGTCAACATGTACATCTGTCCTGTCTTTCGCCGTTGTCGCTCGCGTGTTCCGCCGACACTCGTGTCCAGCGTGATCCGATTTGCAAATTCGGTCCAAATGTGGCACTCCCGACGTCGCCCAATTGGATGTATCTCCTTCGGCATTTTCGGGTTGGCCCTTCACTAATTGTGCATTTAGGACCCCCGAGGACACAAAAGCAAAATGTGATGTGATGTTCGACGGCACTAAAAGATTGCGCTTTGCCCGTCGTTTTCCGTCAGTAATTAGGCCGGCTTTTCCTATTCTTCGACGGTTCAACAGTCACCCTGCCATGCCAGCTTCCGATTTGTTCGCCTTCTCTCGCCCACATGTAAGACGGTTAATCTCGTTTTTCGAAGCCGAGTCGCCGTCGTCCGTACCGGAGCAGCGAGTTGCATTTGGTTGCAAACAAAGGAATAGTACGCATCAAACGACACGCAATCGGCGTCTTCTGGAGTCACCGTTTTGAAAATAGCCCTTCCAGGGGGAACGCCGAGTGACCAATGTACTCGCGCATGCAACAATGACTCAGGAGAGTGACTTCAATGCACAATGCGGTCGGCGAGGATGCTTTTTGACAAAAAATAGTCCGGAGAGTTGTTTGCTGCGCTGGAGCGAGCAGGCCCTGAGGGCGATTGTGTGTGGCCGTTCCGTTTGCGTTTTTGTTTGTTCATGGAAATGCACTTTTTCGGACCGATCTGACTTGACTTTGACCGTCAAAGTCAAGGTGGTCAGAAGCGGGGGTGATGGGTTTTGAGGGATGGAACAATTTATGGGTTTGAAATGGTTGAAATTGATAAACAGAACAGTTTTGAACTTTGAAATGAAGAAAAAAACTACTTCTCTTACCCAATAGCATCACTTACCCAATATTGCTATATTTTTATCACTTTAAGTTACAAAAGTGACCATTGTAAACACATTAAAAACTTAAACAATGCCGCTTTTTTTGCAAATTTTAAATAAAAATTTTTTAAATTGCGCCTTTTTGGCATTGTGTCCCCAACGTCGAATTTGAATTCTTCCAACTTCCTGGTATCGCTACAACTTCCTGCTTACACTTTTGACCCATCAGAACCATGCCTGACCTCCAAAACCTATCAGCCCACCCTTTTTTGCATTAACTTCGACACATCTCAAAGATCAAACATTCCTGCCCACGCAAACTTTAGACTCTATGGCTTTGTGGCCTCCAAGTCTTTACAATCTCCCATTTCTCACATCGACAAAGACAAAGAATGACCACACTGATCGATAAATTATGAACCCAGATCATGCACACGCAAACGAGCAAGGGATGCCCGAGGCGATTGCGTCGTCGAACTGACAATGAATGCGTTCTGTTTCCTGTGAAAGTCATCTCACTCCACTTCTGGAGCGTGCATCGAACACGGGGGTAACCCAGGGTCGTCGGTTGTTGTTTGGACACTTTCCCTTTTTTCGGTGACTTCCGCATTACGTCCGAACTGGTTTCGACCTTGTTTTTGTATGACTATTTTTTGCTGCTCCTGCTCCTGCGCGACGATACTTTCACTACCCAATGCAATCGAGGTCGAGATGGATGAAGCGTCGGGTCAATAAGCGATTCTGACGGTCATGCACATTTGCTGTGTTGCAAGAAGCCGGTGGCGATGCTATCTGTCTGGCGGGCTCCGTGAGATCTTTGTCCGCCGTAACACGTCAAAGAGCAACGACTGATCGTATTGAAACTGAACTCTCAAGGCAACCTTTTTCCGCACGTACGCACTTTCTTCTAATATTTTTTAGACAAAAAAGTTTGTGGACGTCTCAAAAGTTGCAACTTTCTCCCACTTTTGATTGAAGACATTGAGGCAGGAAAAAAAACATAAATAACGCATCACCCCCTTTTATTTCCGTGTACCTTCACTACTTCCTTATCATTGGAAGTCGCGCCGCCGTCGGGGTGATACCATGATTAATGGGTGGTTGTCAACTTTTTGTCTGTGACAGTTTTATTTCAGTTGCAAATTGGTTGAAATATCAAATCAGACAACGCAATGCAAAAAAAACCAATCTGACGCAAAAAAAAACCAATCTGACGGCTCTCCAATATCGGTGTCACAATGCACTTGCATGTGAACCCCCAAAGTTGAACACGGTAGAATGCGGGTTTTTGATCCCATTAAACTTCCTTCGAAAAAGGAAGTTATTTAAGGGCATTTTAACTATGCACTAATTCGAACAAACAAAACAATACACAACAAAAATTTTACTTCCAAAACTGCAAAACATGTATATTTATTGATGCTATCGAACATGTGCAAATTTAAAGTACAAGATTACGGTGACTACAGTATACCAAAGGGGTAAGCGGGACAGTAATTACGATTCAGGTTTGAGGGAAAATATTATTTTGTATCGCCAAATATTGATTAGATTAATATTGTTGGTGTACCTTTTCGGCAGTTTTGGTTGTGAAATATCTTAGGAATTTACAATTGTGTACAATGGGGTGTCTCTTTTCAAAGACAGAGGTTACAGTAAGCTTATGCTGGATACAGCATTGTCGTAGGTGGCAGTTTCTTTTTTTTGTAAGTGTGAAAGACGGGATAATTAGGAGTTTTCGATACATTAGGGATGGTAAAAAGTACAAATAAACATAGGTAGGATAGGAAAGATAGTAATATCATAAATGCCGGGATTGCTAATCATCAAAAATAACTGATTTGAGAGATCCGGGGTTTTTAAGACGTTCATCGGTTGGATTGTTAACTTGATTGACTGGTTGATTACTTCTTTTTAGGCTTTTTTAGGTCGAGTTTTGTGCGGAGGATGCTGAAATTGCAAGTTTTAGAGGTGATTTGAAGGTGTTTTGGGGCGACTTACTGGTTGATGGAACTCCTGGAGGGAACATTGTCAAGAGTGCAGTGGCCGTCTTTAAGGAGCTGTTGCCGGATGTCGGATTGACGGGATAGGCCAAGGATGTTGCGATACTGTCGAATGGCTTTTACGATTTCACTTTCTGGTCGACTTTCTTTGGCATCTTTTGGTTTGGCTGATCCAGTCAGGCGGTAACGGTGCAAAATCTTTGATACACAGCTATGTGTGACGCAAAGCTTTTTGCTGATGTCGCAGATTTTCCATCCCGCTTGATTCAAGCAGACGATCTGCTCACGATCGGCCATGGAGAGCGGCAAACCTGGGGCGTACATGCGGCCGAGTTGGTTGGTGCCACTGCTGCGGCCTCGGACATTTCCGAAGCGATTGATGATGGGTTTTTGGTCTTCCGGAGCTTCGGTGACATCGGGAAGGATGTTTGGGTTGTAGGTATAGGCTGGGGAATGGTAGGTTGGAGGGCTACTACCGGAAGAAGATGATGGCGATAGTGAAGAATCGCTAGAGATGCCTTCATCGGAGGAGATTGGGTAGAAGACTGAAGCCGGATATGGATACGGTGGCGGTGGGGGTCGTTGGTCGATCGGCAGGCTGGGGATGACGGTTTCGGGGTATAAGTTGGATGGCAGGATGTTGAATTGGGCAGGTTGAGCGGGGTCACTCTGAAGAAACGAGACTTACATTAAACTTTTGCATCAAAGTTTTTAAAAAAGTTCAAAAACCACTTCCAAAACTTTTTCACACCATGCCCTGAGGCCATACATCTACCGTATAACTGCACCCAAACCCACATCAAAACGTGCCTTCGCCCATTATCATTGTTCTTCCCAACTTCAAACCCTCTCAATCAAGCGTCAATCACCTATTGTACATGTATCTTTTTCGTCGAAAACCCCACGCAGAAAAACTCCTCTCACCACCCGAAAGACAATAAACTTTTCAAACCCCAGAATCCTAAATCGCTAATGACACCCACGCAAAAACTTAACTTTAACTCTAATTACACTATAAACACAACTATAAAGTCAAGAGTGCAGTGCGATCAAGAAAAAACAAGCTGACTTTTGTTGCAACTATAGATTTTCCAGTTTACTTTACGATGTTTACAGGATCTCCCTTCGCAAGTATTAAAAACTATCTTACTGTCTTTGATGTTTGAATTCATCAAATTTATGGGGATCAAGTCAAGTTTCGAACACGTGTGTACAACATTCCTTATTTTGCGATTTTGTTTTGGAAAAAATCACGTCAAATGAGAAGGGATTAAAATTGAAACGAGAAAAAAGCGGGTTGTTGTAATTTGATAAGATTTGCAGGGCTTTGCTAATGTGTTTTGTGGTAAGCTGGGAATTGGGTTTTGGGTTCTTTGGACTTAAAGTTTTGAAAAAAGTTTGTTGTAATTAGACTTTTTTGATAAAGTACAACTTGAATGGAACTTTTTTCAAAACTTAATGACAAAAGTTGTATCCCAAGTTTGTGTTTAAACTGTTTAAAAAGATAAGAAGAAGATAAAATGTAGCAACAAACCTGAAGCCAAGCGTAAAAGGACCGTTCCAAAGTTTCCGGCGTGGAAGTGTCGATGATGCAGTCGCCGGGTTGCCCCATCTCGACGTCGAACATCGTGGCAGTGATGATTGAATGACTGGGGGTTCTGAGAATTGCAAGGTTCATTTATATAGGGGTTGTAAAACGGATATGACAAACACGTGTAAAGGAAAAGTACCGGTAATGACGTTTGAAAGTAGAAGCGCAACGGGGGCACTTATATCAATTTTGTTTCAAAAATAGAAAAAATGCATGATTTGCGCATACAAAAAAGGATGAAAATTTGTTTTTATCGCAATTTTAAGCTGTAACAAGATGTTGCCATGTAGTTATTTAAAAAAAAGCGAGGCGGTTGGTTCGGTACAAAAAAAGGCCAAATAACCGAGTCGAGAAATGTAGGTAAAAAAATAGATTTGTTGTGTAGTTTTGTCATTTTTTGGTCGAGAGTTCTAATTTAAATTCTATCCAAAAAAGTTAAAAATAGGTTTAAAAAGAGTTGAAAAAAAAAGAAATAAACTAAAATTTTAAAAATTTTAAGGCAAACAATGCATAAGCATTGGCAATATGAAAGATGTAAGCCATCACAAATCAATACCATCAATGTCAGATCATGCAAGCATCAACTGGCAGATACCAGCTGTAAACGTACAGCCAGTCGACCGTCGTGTCTCTCGCCATCGTCCCCTCCCTCCTTCTGGAGCCAGCCGCCTGTCTGCTGCCCCTTTCGACCGAGAAACCCGTTTGCAGTGAAGAAGTCAGTCAGTTTGGCATCCCAGAATGAACCGACTTTTTTAATACTTTGTATGGTAAAAGCGAACAGCAAAAAACAACGGGACAATGCTTCCCGATGTGATGTAACGGGCTTCTCGCGCAACTTGGCAGCTTCCTTCGAAGGCCAGCCAAAACATGTCTACAGTTGTTTATGGCTTGTTGTTTTATGACAGACGGTTTGGTGTTTGGATTAAGTGATCGCGTGAGACAGCTAGTGGCAATCAAAAGAGCAAACAGTAATTATGGATTTTGAAGATTTGATCAAAAAATTAATTGAAGAACTTTGAAACATCAAAAATTGCAACTTCGCCTTTGTGACAGAACACCGAATACCTTAACTAACGTCAAACAAGTCAAAATACCATCAACCACATCAGCCACCACATTTTGAGTCAGTCAAATTAGCTCAACCACCCAAAAATACTTACAAACATGCAAAATGACGCATCGTTCCGTTTTTGCATTCGGCCAATTCAACCCTTC
This sequence comes from Panagrellus redivivus, assembly GCA_000341325.1. Lineage (NCBI taxonomy): Eukaryota > Metazoa > Nematoda > Chromadorea > Rhabditida > Panagrolaimidae > Panagrellus > Panagrellus redivivus. The sequence continues at coordinate 150,338 of KB454956.1, forward strand.
TTTAGTCTTTTTTCCAGGTTCTGCCCATTTCGGAGTAGATCAACCCCGATTTTGATTCGTTCTGTGTTTTGGCGTCATTGCCAACGTCAATCAAGGTCGGTATTGTTTGCTCCACCCTTTTTGTATTTTATTTTCCTTCAAAAGTGCCGATCAAAATGTATGTATCAAAAAGCAAGATTGAAACCCCTATTTTCTCCAAAAAAACAACATTCGCGTACATACCAAATAAGTTTTTTATGCACTCGTAATATGACGGTGGCCGGGTCATGCCCTCAGGCGATGTACCTCTATTTTGATGGCGAATGGCTCAAATCAACGTCATGGGGCAGGGGAAAAGACAAAGAACGACCTAAGACAATGGAATATGATCGGAAGACCAGGGGCACGGGACAAAAAAAGCGTAGGGGGGTTCGGGCTTCTGGTAAAACGGTTTTGGAAGCCAATGCGGGGGCAAAAAAAGATAGCGATTCTCGGTGTTGTGGGGGACAGGGGTCAAACCGGTTTCGACCTTCTGCCTGCCTGATTCGAGAGAGACAGTAGTGGCAGATTGGCATGCAGCATGTTGTGCCCCCGATTTGATAGCGTCAGGGACACAAACAACCTGGGGCAAGGTAGGGCGCTGATCAAGATAAACCTCCAAAGGTAAGGGACGAGTTTTTCGCCCCCCAACCTTTCTGATGGGCGTACTCCGTTTGCACGGAAGTTAATTTAGTTAGCAAAAAAGGGTGCCCCTTTTTCGGGATAATAGTAAACAGGTATTTTTTGAGTTTCTGTGTCCCCATAGTACGTTCAAAAAGCATGATACAAAGGTTGTTCTTGAAAAAAGTTACCGTATACCGACCCCTTAAACACGCTTAATCTAATCAAGCTGCATCAAAAAACACTGTTAACCACAAAACGTGACTACTAGAAAGCGACAAACAAGCCAAGCAAGGCTGAATGTATTCCAACCCGTTCGAAGAATCGAAGAACGTAAAAGCAGCAGCAGCGGCGCCATCATGTCTGTCGCGCATCGCGCACGGATAAAAGCATAGGTGTCAGCTAGAATATGGGAATCTATGAGTGACGATGATGGTCGGTCGTTGGCGTTGGAAATGGCGCCCAGACTGCCAGAAAACACGAGCGATCAAAACGTTTGAGACATGTGTCTGATAGAATTCCGTCTAGGGTCGAAGCGAGTGGGGAGACAATATAAAAAGTGAAGGCTGAAGGCCGAGTTTTGACGTAAGGGGTGTCAATTGAGACGAAAATTAAAACATAATTAATTGATTTTGAAAAAAAACAAAAAAGTTAGTTGTTACCTTTTCACCATTCGCACACAGATTATTTTTTAGCTTTTCTCTATTCGCACACTTTAAAATCACAATATCATTAAAAAAGCGTTCAGTAGTGCGTGCGAATGCGGTATTTGCGTTCAAAGCTTACAAAGTGCGAATAAAGACTCAACGTTCGAGATAAATTTTGCAAACTTTTTTTCCGAAAAAAACCTAATCAGTTCACAAGTCACATCAAACACAAAAGTTATCACCGAGCTGTTTTTGATTTCTCGCAAAAAACGTTCCATCATCAAGGTAATGAAACTCCTAAACACAAGAGATAACTCCGCGGATAAAACCCACTCCTATCAATCTCATTCCACATTCGTGGGAAAACCTAATCAAATGTCTTAAAAAAATGTACTAATGTAAAGTAATAAGAAAAGGAAAAGGAACAATCCGTTACCTATCCCCCGCATTCGAGGGAGAAAGCAATCGGTATCTGCGAAACTCTCTCATTTCCAATTTTTGATTCCCTCGCCCTGCCCACTTTTTTTTCGCCAATGAAATGAAATCCAACAAGAACAGAAACAGAAGGAGTGGAGCTTCCCCGGACACAACCATCTCAAAAAGGGAAAACGGTGGGTTGTTCCGCAAGCGTTTAGCCCGGTCGCTAATCGCCCATTGACACCGATTGCCAGCGATCGCTCGCGGCTTACTCCAAATACACGGATAGATGGATTTCACTGTGCGTGTGAACTCGACATTTAAGAATGCCAGGAAGACAAAATAGCGAACTTAGGCTTGTAAAAAGTTGACTTTTTCCAAGTGAAAGTAAAACCCTCTTTTTTGTAAGTATAATCGAACGAAATAGGTTTCACATGAAGTCCAGTGATTAAGGGAGGGGAAAACACGTTTCTTCTGTTTGACCCTGTTTCGAATAAACGAACGACCAAAAAACAACAGTATCGAAAGGTTTAGCTTGCATGCCTTGCAATGCATACAGTTGGTAACAAACACAACAAACGCAACAATAAAAAGTAGTAAACTAAGTTTTGATGGGGGACGGTTATTGAGAGTTTTGACGGGCGTAGATGACTTTTGGGTTGTTAGTTTTTGAAAATTGGATGTAACAAGATAATTAAATGAAAAAAGGTATACTGTAGTTTTGGAAAAATGCACTTTGCTACGTGTCTGTGATGGAAAAATGCACTTTAAAAGTGTAAAAAAAGTAAAAAAGAAGAAGATTATAACTTTGATCAACACAGATCTCATAAAAGTGACCAGTTTCATGCCCTTTGCGAAGCCGCTCTCAAAAGACCGGACTCAAGAAGGCGAGTGACTGACTGGTTGAATGATTGGACGCCACAAGCAACTTCGCTCGCAACTGTCTTCTTCTCTCAAAAAGGGAAGCCTCTCACACCGTTGTAGCCACAGGCGATCACTCACTATTATGTTTACGATTGCGTCTTTTTTTGCGCGGACCACGTTTTTAAAGAATCAGCGTGAACATAGTTTAATAATAAAAAAGCGGCAACATAAGGACAGGACAACCCTATTGTATTGCACATAGTAGCGTGAAAGGATGAAGAATCATGCCCGTGAGTGCGCAACTGCTCATCATAATCGGGCAAGGCCGCATCTCCTTGAAGGCGATGGGATTGCGAGGGAGGCATGAAGAGGGTGTCTAAATCTAGTAGGAGAATGAAATTTTTGCAAATATGTTTCTTTCTTTTGCTTCGTTCATTGAAGCTTGCGGCTTGCGTGGTCAGCAGCAAGGCAGAGGGTTGGAATTGGCTGTGATTTTGAGGACGTGAAATGTGGGCATGAATTCGGTCAAGGAAAGGAAACCAGTAAGGCCCGAAAATAATCATCATTATAGGAAATATGGCGGGGATGGATTGAAGCGGGACAAAATTAAGATGCAGAAAAAATGTTCTGGTCAAATTTTATGGGGTCCAGATTGTGGCATTTTGATTAAAAGTCAGTTTTTTCTACCTCATCAGAGAGCGATTTTACTTTTTTAAAACTTACAAACGAAAACATTGAAAATCCAAAACAAAAAATGAATGAAAACAGTCGCAAAATACATAAACTATGCGCACCGCCCACGCACTTATCGAACTTATTTGCCGATATCGCTTCAATCAAGTTTTTCGCACCACAACTTTCAATGAAAATAGTACAAACAAAAATCAACCATCGAGAAACGAAAAAAACGGACCCTTTTCATTAACGCCCTTACAGATCGCCGTTGATCGAATCCTCAAAGACGACACTCAAAACTGAACTTGAAGATACACGCAGAACAGGCCCGTATTCAGGGGGGGGTATGGGGGGGCAACGCCCCCCCATATGGAAACTT
>KB454956.1:191821-222993 GCA_000341325.1 Panagrellus redivivus
ATAACCCCTACACCACGGAATCAGGTGTTAACGGAAGGCTGGCGTTAAGTAGTATGGGTCAGCAAAAAAAATCTTTTCGGGTGTTTTTTTTACATTTTTTCTTTGAGGCTTCTTTGGTAGTTTTAGCGGGTAAAACAACAAACCAGTGGTATTCCTTTTATTGAAATTAACTTTATGAAACAAATGGAATACTTTGGTTTGGTTTCGATAGTTTCAATCAGCTTATGGGTCGTTCACAGATATTACATACGTCTGAACCCGGTTTTTGTACTATTTCGACTCATTTTGTCTGGGCATACCACATTTCATTTTATTTCTATGTCATATTGCATTTATTTCAATACATATTTTCATTTTGAGTTGTCAATGTACGTATTTTTGTCAAAATTGCACATGGATTTGAAAAATGTCAACAGTTCATATTCGTGTATAAATACCAATGCTTATTCGGCGTGTTATGCCATTTCCGTTCCACGGAAAGTTTAATCTCGAAGTCAGAACACAGACTTTCGACGCGGCGCCCCCCAAGGTTACGGATCAAACATGATTCAAAATGTCGCCAAACACGGCTTACAATAATTTAATAAGGCTTAATAGTATGTTGTTTTTTTCTGTTTCTCGTAGTTGCAAACAAGATGCGTAAAGTTTAACCCCGGATAATCCCTCCGCGGATGCGTACAATTTGCAGTCGAATGGCATGCCATCGATGACCTCAGCTGTAGTCTTAACGAAGTGCATTTCCGGAAGTTTGTGCATGTGTTTTCTTTGCATCCTGGCATTTGGCGTTGATGCAGTTTCCTGTACAAGTATGCCAATGCTTTATGTATTATAAAGCCAAGTGCTCTAAATGACTCGTTTTTACCTTTATAGGTTGGATTGGACGCCGCCGACACGCAATCATCGGCACAGTGTTCTTTCGTGTTTAAGTTATTACTTGTTAAAGTGCGAATGACGTAGATAACGAGGCTATAGACCGGATAACTGGGACGAAATTCAAGTTTTTGGGGGGATTACGTAGATTTGGGCGACTTAATGTAAGTTATGCAAACTTTGGAATGCCAGATTTTGCATAATTTTTGACCACTGACTAAGCTGGCACGGCTTTGACCTTTGAAGTGGGCATTAAAATGTTGCATGCGTACTTTAACCGCAGAAAAAGATCGTAGTCTCAAATACTGTGGGTGCGCAAGGATAAATCTGCCCTTTTTAAATGGAATTGTGACAAACCTCGAGGTTGGAAAAGTAAGCGATATTATGTTTTGTTGGTATTTACGTGACTTGAGTAGGCTGGTCTTTACAAAAGCGCATATTACCGTATACCCGGCCAACGCAGGCTGCTGTTTATTGGTATTGTTTAGGTTGACATTTATCAAGCCAGTAAATAGGTTTTGCAACCCTTTAGTAATGCTGCGTTTTCACGTGATAAGGTTTTTATCCCACAGGGGTGACGATTTTGATGTCAAAGGTCTCTCTAATGCCGGAATTTACCACTAATGGATGGCAAAGGTTGGGTGTAACCGATGATTCAAATGACATGCTGTTATTTTCCGTTTTATATTACTATTTTAACATTACTGGATTACTGTAATGCCCATTTGTAAAGCACTTTACCCACCTACACTCCCCCAGGGCATTGCGTTTAGCTGGCTTCCGTCTTCTTTATCCCGCTTTTGCAGACCCTCCCATCACTTATCATTAGCCATGGCGAAGGCGGTGTCGGCTTTACGTTTACTTTACTTGTGTTCCAGTCTTCCCCCGGCACATCCGCGTTGAGGGTGGATTTCATAATGTATGTTAAGTAAGGGCTCTGTGGGGCCGCTGACATCAAAAATCCGTGAATAATAATTAAATACTAAGTTATTAGGGATTAGTCCCAGCTGTGTGTATTACATTTAGTAATCACTAAAAATAGCACTTAGCGAAAAAATGCACTCCTTTTCTGTGAAAAAAGTTACATACCCACATACTCACAGTTGGCCACGCCCCCATTTGTCTTCCAAAATTCAAATCAAACCAACCCCATGCGCCATGGCTAATGGGAATGAGCTGGTTATGGGTTGTAATGCGCTTTTTTGGGGTTGTGTTCACATCCAATTGTCATGTCAGTCCATTGTTAAGGGTAATCGACGACCTTGCGCGGAGACAATGGGCTCCATAATCGGAAATAGGTTTATCAAAAGACGGCTGTTTCTGGGAAAACGCATTCATTGTTCACCTGATCGGCCAACTTTCAATGCCCATGGCCATTTTCAATGTTCCTATTTCCATGGTTATGGTTATTAATGACGACATGCCAACCCAAAACCCATAAAGAGCTATAATATTGCGTAGCGTGCGCTCATGTTTTCCGTTATGTTTCAAATTTCCCATACCTGTATACGTGCACTCATAAGGCTACACATTAGCCTTTTTAGTTCATTAATTCTTGTAATAATACTTCGAGAGTGAAAATTCAGTTAAGTATTGTCGCGTGATCGAGGCCATGTGTCCTGAAGGCATAAGTCGGGTTTATGAGTTTAGCTTTTTTGATTATCACTGTTTATCTTAGCTTTTACTAGTTTACTTCTACTTTGTAGTCGGAACGCGGACGTTTTTCAGAGATTTTGATTTTCGTTTTATGGCTTTCGTGATGTTTGTTTTAATAAAAGTCCGTAATAACTTTTTCGCGGCCATTTGTGTCATGTTATTGTGATTTTTGATTAAAGTTGACTTTTTTCAGACCAGTAAAAAAGTACATTGCAACGTAAGCACAGTTATTTTGCACTTGGCTTTACATTCGTTGGATTTTGTTTGCCCGTTGATAGCGGCGCATAATTCACTTAAAATGGCAGTATTACTGTATCACTACGTGTTAGCGGTTTCTATTGGATGCCAGTTTTCACTTCTAACTTTGGCCGCAGCGACTTCGAGACCGTCCCATCGGCATCGACGATTTCAGCCAGTGGATTTCCTGTTTGACACGGATGACGACCCAGACACTTCCGGCTGCCCGCCAACGGCTACGGTAGAATTTTACGAGCCTGCAGATTTGGCGAGGGCACATCATGGCTTGTTTAAAGATATCCTCTGGACGAAGGAGGAGAGGCTGCAAATTCGGGATCTCCATGCGACGAACCAGTATCACCTCCTCGGGCCATTGCTGAAGTCAAAATTGAACCAAATTGATGCGCCAATCGAGCTTCGACGGAAATTTGCAGCGTTTTTCGCTAAAAGCTACCCTCCAAAGGAAGTTAGACAGCTTCAAACTGATGAAAGTAAATGCGCAGTAAGTTTTTACAACACTTTTACACCCTTTAAAAGGTTTTTCATCGGCCAATTTTCAGATCCGCGCCGAATTTGCCACCCCCAACCCCAACATGACGACCATTCAAAACATTCTCCTCCAAAGACTATTCGCCACCTCCTCCACGGCCCAGAAAGTAATTCAAAATTACATTGTTTCCAACATGTCTCCCCGTCAAGAGCCCTAACCAGTCCAACTGATATGACCATAGGCTAAAAGTACCGTAGTCCACGGGTATTTCCGTTTCTTCTTTTATACGGTTTTTGACACATTTGTACATACTTATCACACTTTATTTTCGTTATCACATAACCTTTGGCTTTTCATTACGTCCCTGTTCTTGTCATTGAATCTCAACAACAAATTGATACCCTTTTGAAGGGTTACTGTAATAGCTTTTGCCAGAAATACCCAAAAAACTAAAACAAAAATCGACATCAGTGCCTACTTTTGAATAAGCTTTGCTCTTTCTCATGTTTTTTGACGAATTTAGATGGCGCAAAGTTTGATTTTAACAATTTGTAGCCGAAATTTATGCTTTTGTCGCGTTTTTGTAGACATTTTAGAATTTGAGTTTGAAGTTTGAAATTTACCCTCTAAGGAAATGTAATTAGCTTTTAATCAATGTTTAACGACGAGTATTGCTTAACTGTTTCATATCATTGTGAAAAAAGTATTATTGTACTGTGAAAAATGAAATAAATTTATATGTACATTGAAAAGGGCTATATCCGGTGGCATTGGGGAACTCCCACGAGACTACAGTATAGTCCCATTTGAAAATGCTTGCGTAATGGCTTGACGCGGTCCGATGGGAACCTCGGTGCAGCCAAACATTAAGGAACAACTTTTTTCAAACTTGTTTCAGTTTAATGTGCCAAATTTACACTTGTTTTGGCTCCAATTGTATCAAAACAAACATCACTGGAGGTTTTTGGGTCCTAAAGTTTGAAGTTTTGGGAAAAGCTGGTTTTACGCATCGGAAAGTGATGATCAAGGGTGCCACGCCACGTGTTTTCATTAAAATTTATCAAATTGAAGTGGGAAAACCAGTTTGAGATACGCCCACGCATTGCAAAGGAAGGTTGTCTGATGCAATTGCAAAGGAAAATGTGTTAAATTTATTATTGCAAACAATGGAAACCACAGCTAGGACAGGGTTCGGGCTAATTATTGACTCGATGACATCAACGACGGCAACATAGACATTGGGAAGATCGAAACTATGGTCAAGGTTACCTTTTTCGGTTGTCTCGCGAAGCACCAAGCAAGGATGACGCAAAGTAATCCGTAAGGATAGAAAAGGTCGTCTCGGCGGGCCGGTTGACGTCCCTGACCTTTGGCAACGCGTTGAGGATGAACTTCTCGATGACCTGGCCACTGCCAGCGACGCCACGGAAGGGCCGGTTCTCGCGACCCGGAATCCAGACGGGCGGGGGCGGTTTCGGAAGTGGGGTGCCGGAATCGGCAATGTAGCGAACGGCAAAGGTCCCTTTTTTGCTTGATGATAGGCCTGTGGCGTCGTGGATGATGACGATTTCGTCCTGGTCGGAGAGAACTTCGAGGTCTTTTTCTTCGCAGCTAAATGGGATCGTAATGATTCAGCAAACACATTTTTTTCGAACGAAATTTTAAAATTTGGAAAACGAGTTTTTAAACTTTAAGCACATTTTTTAAAACAAAATTTTGAGTTTTTTAAAGTTCTTTCAAGATTAGTCATAAACTTTACGTAAAAATGTCAAATTTCAGAAAAAAAATACAAAACCCACCAATTTCTGAATCCAATCTGCTGAAAATCGCTGTTATGCTTAATCTCTACAAACGACCGACAAGTAGTGTCACACTTGTACTGCACCGTGTCCACAATGAATCGAATTCTCGCTCCATGAGCCTAAAACAACATCTTATAGACCCCTCAATGCCAACTTTCGCTCCAAGACCCACCTTGACTCTCCAGACACAGCGATCCTTCCCTGTGTGCGTCAGATGCTGCCAATTATCCACCAGGGCCGTCAATTCGCCTCCACATTCAGACGCCTCAACTTTGCCACACCTCGGCCCTCCGAATCCGACTGGACATTTGCAGACCAAGCAGTTGTTTGGATCCGGATATCCGTCATGTAAACATACCAGTGGTGACCCCTTGCAAATATCATTACAATAGAGGCGATTAATCTGCTTAACATCAATGAATGAGGGCCCAGATCTCTGTCCAATCGTGTGTTGATACTTCTTATCCAGAGTGACAATGGTCGTTTTGTCCCAATCGGTGGTGAAGGCCTGGGGCCCGTAATGCATGACAGATCCCATATCGTATTGGAGGCCCATCCCGTCGGCTTCGAGGTCGGACCGTTTCGCAAAGTTGCCCTCAGTGCCGCCGGCAATGTACTTCTCTTCCAGGCGGATGTACTTCCCTCGATCGGGCCGAGACTGCTCGTGCCAGAATCCGAGGGCATGACCGACTTCATGGGACACAATGCCTTCATCTTCGCAGCCACGACCAATGGAAACCTTCTGTTTGCCGCCGACCTTGCCGACGGACGAGTAGCATCCGGAACCTTGGAAGAATTCAAGACGGTCTTTGCCGTGGCCGTCCTCCTGGAAGCGGAGGCAGGTTTCTTTTTCCCATTTGATCAGGCCTCGACGGATGATTTGGCGCCACTCTTCTGAAATGGAGATTTTAATAGAAAAAATAAAATGAAATAATTAAAACAGTTCGAAATTTCGAATTATAAAAAGTTCTCCGTTAAACAAATGAACACATTTGGGTTTAAAAATAAGTGATAAAAAAGTAAAAAAATCAAATTAAAAAAAACGAACTGTCAAAATGGCCCCATCCAAACGGAATCGGACGCCCTTGTGGCCAACGATATACGGCACCAGTGATGACTTTACGCTTGGCACGACGACGGCCACCGTTTTTGCGATCGACTTCGGCCAACACGATTCTGAAACACCAATTTGGCCATTTAAAAAATGGGGAGATTTGCATCTTAAACTGTATTTTGTTGATAAAAAGTTTGCTATTCTGTACCTTAATCAAAACTTCGGAAGTTAAAAACCACAAAAACATAAAATTTAAGGAAAAATCACAAAAAACCAACGCTTTAGCCTGTTTTGAAGTCAACAAAATATCGCTCTCAAACAGCTGATTCATGACTGGCCGATTCTGTCCCTGCTCCGTGCCATCGTGAATCACTGGCAACGGCCTCAGCTCATCTCCAGGTCTTCTCGCGGTCGCTTTCAAGAAGGCCGACATCAAGTTATGGGCGCTCAAGAAGTCCGCCGGCGTATTGGCCGTCGTGGGTGAATCCGATGCGATGCTGTTTGTTTCGATCCCACTGACGCCCGTTGCTGTCTGGCCACTGACGCCGGTTATCGGTACACGTGCCTGGGGGCCTGTATATTCATGGAGTTCGTCCAGCATACTAAAGAAGTTCTTCCCGAAATTCTCCGTTATCCTCAACAACGGCGTGCCCGCTCTCGAACCACCACCGATTCCGGGGGCTCTTTGGGCTCCAGGATCTCGAGGTTTGAAGATTTTCAACAATGGTTCATCGGCCAAGGGGATTAGCGTCGGCCTCAGAGGCGGTGGTGGCGTGGGTGACGGCATATCAAACACAAACGACGGTGATGGGGTCACCTTTTTCGGGATTGGGGTCGGCTTTGCCGTGTTTTGCTTCTGTAAAGTTTGAGCTAGGCTTTCCCCGAGCCGGAAGATATTCGCAAAAGCATCAGTAGATGCCGGTGATGGCCCCTTCTTAGGGGCATCTGCAGCCCTGGGGGGTGGCGGCGCTATTAGAGGAGCGAAGAGTTTGAAGAGATCTTGGGCCTGGAATTTAACCAATTAAACAAACTTCCATTTCATGAAATCAACTTAAAATTGATAAAAACCCACTTGAACACCTGATAAACAAAAAACAAAAACAACGACAACAGCGAATCGCAACATTATGTACAGACAAGTGCCACCGGCATCAAACCCAAACTGAATATGTACTGTCTGGTCACCTGGGGATAGCTTATATGAGTAGGTTTCACGGAAAGTAGATGTTGATACACGTATTTGGGACGCAGAATCATCAAGTGATCAAAGAAGAAAGCAATGTCCTTGCGCAATCGACAAATGCCCTGAGGCGATGAGGCCCTGAGGCTGGTCGAAGGCCAGAGGGTGATTCATTCGGCTTGGAATGGACCTGTTTTAGGGGAAGGACATCCTATTACATATGAAAGGGCTGGCGGATGAGGACTTGCTCGGGGCAGCTGCCTGACGTGCAAAGATGGGGACTATCGCTATGATGTGGTTGTTAAAGGTGGTGAAGCGTGGCTTTCGGGGGATGGGGGTTTGGTTTTGAGGCCAAAGATGTGATTACCGTATTGATGGCACTGTGAAAGAAGGGTTTATGAAAACAAATGAATCAAAATAGCGACATAGAGGCCCTCTGGAAGGATGAATAATGCCTTTTACGACGGTTTCTACCCTTCAAAACTTGACAAGAGGCTGTTTAGTGGTAGTTTGAATCCATCAATGAGTCAGATCAAACATCTTTCCAGAAACTAGCCGACATCGATATCAACGTCAAAAGCCAAAGGGCTCCTAGACATCCTATCTTTCTTTTTGACTCATACGGCGCCGGCTATTTGTTTGCCGGCGGTCATTCCAGTGGTCAGAGGCAGAGATCCGTCCATCACCCCCAGAAAATGGCTGAAAAGTCGGCGGTCCACTGCGTTCAGATGCATCGTTTTGTCAGTTTTGGATGGGCCCCGGCCTGTCCAGCTTCTTCTATCCATCCTACCAGTCGCCAATGTCACACGCATGCGCGCATCTTCGCCTCAGGCCAAAACCAGTCTGACAGGCCCACGCCGGCGGATATCGGCTGTCGCGAAACCGATCGACTATCGTGGCGACGGCGGTCTTCGTAACCAATTTGAACGGCGTGGAAACTTCTAACTCGTAGATTGTGTTGTCTTTTTTACCGTAAAACATTCAATAATTGATTCTGTAACTTTTTTGAACAAATATTTTCAACAAAAGTTCATGCACTTCAGCATACGGTAGCCTCAATCTATCTTTGGAATGTACTTTTTACTGTTAACCACCAAAAACTAAAAAAAATAAACACTCAGATCATCTTCAAAACCCTCAAAAAGCATAAACATGATTCAATAGACGGGTTATTTCCCATTAAAAACCGAATTGTACAAGTTACTCTTCCTCCTCATCATCGCCAAAGCTGAGCAGCGCCGTATTCGTCTTCTTTTTGATGGCATCATCGCGCTTTTTCTCCGCTTCTAGCCTCAACGTCTTATCCTTGATCACAGCATCTGACGCCGCCGCGGCTTCATCGACGGATTCATCGTTCGGGCGCTTTGCTGTCGGCTTCTTGAAGGTGATCTTGCCATCGTCGATCTTCTTCCGATCGAGCTCCGCGGCCTTCTTCTTGACTTCCTCGTCGTACTCTTCCTGGGTCATGTCACTGCCCTCCTTCAACACGACGACCACCGGCTGATCCTCGGGTTTCAGGTTCAGGACGTCGTTTTCTTCACGGATCTCGTCATCGGTTTGCTTTGTTTCGGGGGCGAACTGAAACCATATTGTGAAAGTTACAGTATACAGAAAAGGCTAAGCGGCAAAAAACCTACTTTATCTTCGATCTTGGTGTCCCTGTAGCCCATGCCGGCCTTCATCTTCGCAATGAAAGGTGGATCGCCATTGTCGACAAAGCGGATGGACTGCTTTTGCATGTAATTCAGAGGCTTGTCTGGTTTTGGCTTGCTCATGGTTACTGATTAGGCTGTAAAGAGGGGCATTTAAGGGGATTCTGAAGGCTTTAGCGAAGGTAAATGGCTCCGATTCAACGGGGTAGCATTGAAACAAGTGTTTTTGTTGATCAATTTATTAAATTTACAAAAAATAACACAACGAATCATAAGTTAAACCAAAAAAACGCAATTGGAGACCGATCAAAATGGAAAACTTCAAAGTACCACGTCACAAGGAACGGATTCACAGTCATTCTGGAAGGGTTTCGGTCGATCAGCGTCGGACAGTGCTGATGTAGTAGACTAAAAACATCGATAATTACGTCGAATTCAAGACCTTTTGACTCAAAAGTGCCAAAAATAACCCACCATTGTTCCCTCGAATGAAGGCATCGCCAAACTTGTTCTTCAACTGCCCGTTCTGGTACTCCTCCGTCTGCTCCAAGGCAATGTTCATGAAGCCGTCGAGGCACGACAGAATCCCGCGATAATCGGTGCCATTGTTGAGCTTCACGACGACGGCCTTGCCCACGATCGTCTTCAGGAATTCGTTCGGGTTTTGGCGCTTTGTGGCGGTGGACATGGTGCTACAATGCCACAATTCAACGCCTTTCTCAAATTGTGTTTCAAACATGCTGTAATAGCTGGTCATGCGAGCCAAATGTAATCCCAAATCCAACATTTCTTTTTCAAAAGTTACAAATTTATCTATCAAGAAACAAAACCAATAAACACACATAGTCACGCTTTTGATAGACGTTTGAAGATTAAAAGTTTGAATGCAAAAAACAAAAGCCGTCAACTAGCCTCAAAGGCAGCCGTCAGGTAGTAGGTAGACAAAGTTACAATAAAAGGCAAAGTGGTAACAATCCGAGAATTGAGAAGATAATGTACAAAACGCACCCAGGAAACCCATAAAAACATTAGATCAAGATCGGGTTTATTAGGGTTGCAAGAGCACATGTTTATGGGGGGTCAGGGAAGGGTGTACAAAAACATGCGAGAACGAGACAGACGGGACTCCAGAGACCATGACAGGATTGTGTGGCATCCAGTGATTCTTAGTTTATGCATTCTCAGGCGAGAGAGGTGAGAGAAGTAGTAATAATAGAAGATGTACCGGTAATCCGCGCATGCAACTGAAGGCCCTTGATTCAGTCGTCGCCCTGACCGCTGTCGTCGTCGTGTTCATCGTCGTCTTCGTTGTCTTGAACATCTTTACATAAATATGGTTTCAAAGAAAAACAAATAGCTAATACTTACCGGATTCGTACTCGTAGTCATAGTAATCCTCGTCTATCTCCATAGAGTCAGGCTCCGGCTTCTTGTGCTTCACGGTGTACTCCTCGACGGTTTCCGGAACCTTGACACCATCCTCCTGGGCAACCTTCTTCGACTTCTCAACGTCAGCCTTGACACGGTCGGCGTACCGGGCATCAACGCCCTTGCTGTCGCGCCAGGCACGGAACATGACGGAAGCGTCAACATTGGCCGGAGACGACGTGTTCGGCTCATTGAGAAGCGAGATTACGGAAAGCAGGATAGTGCGAACCGATTGGGTCGGGTTCCAGCGTTCGGACGGGAGTTCGCCAGATTGGGGGTCGTCAATCGGCGCGTGAAGGATCGAGATGCAAAGGTCACCGTTCTCATACACGTTCGGATGCCAGATGGTGTTGATGAACTTCATGGTTGGAGGCGAATACGGGTAGTTGGAGGGGAAACTCAACTGGGCCTTGAAGTAGCCACCCTAAAGACACCACCATGAATCAAAAATCAAAGAAAAATATATAATACCGACCTGGTAGAGCGTGCCCGGAGGACCGAAGATGCCAACCGTCCATTTGAAGAGGCAATTGTCGTCGCAGGTGACGGTGAAGCCCTCGACCGGCTCGCTTTGGAGACCCTTCAGTTCGAGTTGGAGGGCACGAGATGCGCTGGATGCGCCGAAGGTGGATGCCGATGATGAACTTGCCCGGGTCGCGGAAGCTGCCATGTTTCTTTTTATGTAGCAGTGGATTCTGAGAGGATGTCGGCTTGCAAAAATCTATATAAAGTTACCCGTTGGTTAACTTGAACTTGAAAGAAGCGGTGACTAGGCGCCGGCAGCAGCAAAGCCTGAAGAGGGAGACTGTGAGAATTTGTAAACACTTTGTTGGGGAAAACAAAACAAAAACACGATGGAAGAATGGAGGAATAGAAAACAAAAACTGCGAACCCGAAGCAGCAGCACCGGCGATAGTCACGCGAGATGGTGGGGTTTTCGTTGTGGGACCGTTGCGCGTTGTCGGGGGCGAACGTTGACAACGAAGGACGGTCGGAAATGAAGGGCTAATCGGCAGGGTCAGATCAGTAAATCGGTGGCGAGGAGGTCCCCGACGGCACGAAAGCAAAAAGGGCACGGGTTAGGGCCGTCGGACGGCACGCGCAATGCAAAAATCGCCTCTTTGTCGGACGGAGATAGTCGCGAAAAGTACGCACGCTTCCACATATCTCTCCGACGATGGTCGTCGTTAGCATGCAATTACAATGGCGCGGCCCAGGCCTCGAAACAGGTTCGACAATGATGCTAGTTGCATCATGTCACTTGATCGATAAGCGAAACAAGTCATGAGGGGTCTTCGAAAATGGGTTCACATTTCGGGATTTGCGAAATCCCATCGAGCAAAGAGCGCAGAGGTGCACTATGCAATTCATCGAGGACTAACAAACCAAACCAAAACCCTTGGACAACCAGGTCGAGCGGGGCCAAACGGTGACTCGACAGAGACAGACAGGCACGAAATATACGTTTATAGGGTACCTAGGTTGATGGGGTCCCCTCGACTCGAGTCTTGAGGCTTTTTTCGCTTCTTGACTTGAACTGAGTAAACATTGCACGCCTCAGGCACACGCGACGACGACTGACGGCAATAGACCAGAGACCGAAAGAGGGGTGTTATCTTATGGGCTTGTGCGGCACATAAGGAAGTTCGGCGAAAAGCAATGATGTCATTTGGATTGGAAGATTCGGGAAAGTTGTAATTTTTTAATTAGTGGGAACGGTTATCAACCGCATTTAGCTGATAAATATATATAAATTATATATATTTTTCGCGAACAGACCCTCTATCATGCCCCTTCCCACCCCCAACAATCTAAAGAACACCATAAAAACCTCTTTTAGGTGTTTTTCCCTCCATTTTCGATCAAAGATAGCAGTACCAGCTGGTACTCAATTCGCAGCGCCAACCGATAAAGATAGATCGAAATCAGGGACGAAACAGCCTCAGGGGCAGCACATCCCTCAAAGATCGGGCTAATCTCGACGGAGGGACAACAGCTTTGTCACTTGCGCGGGGGATTTGTAAATTTAGGCTGTTCAAAAGAAGAACTGATGAAAGGTTCGAAAAAGGGTCGATGAAACGCGTTTTTCTCGATGGAAAGACTATATTCGGCTGTCGGGGCGTCGATGAGGGGGCTAGCATAGCAAGGGATGGAATTGAGTGGGGAGAAGCTGCGAAAAAGTTGGAAAAACAAGCGCGCTTTTATGAGAGCGATGTTGTGTTATGAAAATCGCGCGGATTGGGATTTAATGTTTTCGCGGTGGGAGATGATTTGTGGGGGGTTTGTGGGCGCGTGTAAGTTGTTAAATTTATTGGGTTTTTTGTTTGTTTTTGGGTGTTTTGGTGGGTGATAAGTGTTGCGGAATGGAAAGGGCAAAATTGTAGAGGGAGAGAAGGCAGTTTGAAAGGGGAGAAGCTGGTTTGGAAGGGGGTTTCGGTATTGATTGAAAAGGATGGGAGCGCTGTGTCGTGAAACGCATTTCATTCATTCGAAACGCGCATGACAAAGGAATTTTGATTGGAATCGGCGACCGGGGACGGGTGGGTGTCAGGCGCAGGAATCGAGAGGACCTTGGTGACGACGGCTTCGGATGTCACCACGACCATCATCCTTCGCATTGCATGTGAGTTGTCGTCGAGCGCACCTTTTTGCTGTGTCTTTTTGCGCTCATAGCGTCAATGCAGGGCTTCCGCGCGCTCGCCTCCACGAGCGCCACCAGCAGTCCCAGGCAACGATGGATGGCTATGGGGGAGAGTGGGGACGGAGGCAAAAACGGGTCCAGGCGGAGCCAAGCCCCAAGAGCCGGCGGGGAAGGAAGGACACTTCCACCGAGAGGGGAGCATGTGCGCTCAGCGCCGACGGCGGTGGCCGTCGGCGACGACGACGACAACCGAGCCTATGAGGCGGTTTGGATCGATGCGAGGCGACGGAAGGACAGGCTTTCGGGGAAGAGAGGGGTTTCAGATAGTGTGGAATGAGTGCACTTTGAACTCGGAAATGGATTGTCAGTTTGATTTGGGGCGCTTTTTGGGTAAAAATAAATCGATTTCCGACAACTTTTACCAAAAATCCTCCCAAAAACCCCATCCCAAATCCCTGTTCCACTTCCTGCCTGCCAAAAGCTGCGCGACTGCTC
This sequence comes from Panagrellus redivivus, assembly GCA_000341325.1. Taxonomy (NCBI): domain Eukaryota; kingdom Metazoa; phylum Nematoda; class Chromadorea; order Rhabditida; family Panagrolaimidae; genus Panagrellus; species Panagrellus redivivus. Next base: position 205,327 of record KB454956.1, read on the forward strand.
CCGTTTTTCGCGAAATTAAGGGCAGGCGTCCGTGGATACCACCAATTATAGCCCTTTTTCCACCCCTCACAGGCAGCTGGCGGCATTGATCCATCCGGAGAAGACCAAAACCCAGAAGCGCACCATTCAGTTTAATATGGTCGCACAGGGTCATTGCCGCTGGCACTTATCGACAAACACCTCCAAACTGCTTTTTACAAGCATACTTTTTGTCATCCAACACCTCCATTTCATTTAATCGCCAACAACAACCACTCAAATGTCGCCGCTTGACTAAATTTTCAGTCCCAATTGTTTACAATACATTTTTATGAGGGTCCTTTGAGAGCAGTTGCAAAAAGTCTATTGTAGGTAACAAGTAGTAAAGTTACAAATTTCGACCTCCATCCCGGCCAGACTAATGCCCCAGTTTCCGTGACGAAATTTGGACAAATTGGCTTTTTATCAATGACGTAAATACGGGACAACGAGGCAGGGGTGAAAGAACAGTTCCGCCTGGGGGCATGAAAACATGGTCTATGGCGTGCTAGGAGGTAGTTATTGGAGAAACTTGAAAGTTATAATGTTATAACGGACACGGGGGACATCGTTGACGTCGAATGGAACCTTGGGACCGGAATAAGTGTTTGACGATAATACTTGTCGGAGAGATAGAATCGAAGGAAAACAAAAAACGACTGTTTGGGGGGCCGTTGCCGATGACGACCTTGAGCTTGTGAGTCAATATGGACGGGGAATGATGGTGGGGTGTATGTAGACAGTCAATAATGACGGAGTTTAGTGGCTTTGAACCTTGTTTGTGGTCGTGACAGGCTGGGGAGATAAAAACAACGGGCTAGTGACGTCATTAGGGGGTTTTGTTTTGGGTCAGGGGTACTGTAGAGGGGTTTGTTTTGTCAAGATGGGCTATAATAAGTCAAGCAATGCGTTTTCTTAACATTTTTGGTTTGGTTCTTATGTTTCAAATTTACAAATTTTTGATTAATTTTTCACCAAAAACCCTAAAAAGCCAACACGAAACCCTTTTTAATCAATCTAAAGTTCATTGCCACCGGCAATAAAGTCCATTTCCAACAACCTTTTTGTTTCCGCGCATGCAACACAGACATGTGACTCGCTTGTCTGGGGTGGTACTAGTCGCCCTGAGGCAGGCCCCAGCGAGCAGTCCCGTGCCTTCCCCAATCAACCGAGGCCGGCCCGGGGGCGTGACTGAAGGCCAGCTGTCGAACGGAGAGTGAACGCGGAACCTCGAGGCCTCGACTTTACATTAGCAACCGAACGATAAGGCTCTGTTCTGTCAAGCCAGGCAGGCAAAAGTATTCAACTAAAGCATGAATGTAAGCAGCTTTAAGCTTTTCATATAAATATTGGTCCAAAAAATGGCAAAAACATGCATGTCGGAAGTGAGGAAACTTTTACAAAACCAAAAAAGGCCTTCATCTTCCCAGGTGGCACGACACTTCCGATCTTCAAATACTTATATTTACAAACAATACAATAGTATGCCCTCAGATAACCGACAAAAGTGCTTCCAATGTCCGGAAAGGGCGCTATTTTTACCAGTTTAGACGCATCATGGCGACGCAATGAACGCAAAGAACCGTCAAACAGCCTCACAGTCGTGTTCTTTACCGTCCAAAAGGGTCCCCATCACGCCAATCGTATCAATGAGCACTGTATTTCGATCAGACACGGCCGTCAGACAGATTCAAAGCCACCCAGGAACAACTTTTCATGACGTAACTTGACAAAAGCCACCCTCTAATTATGATTTTGGTCGTTCTATCGCATTTTGTAGGTTCAAAGTATGCAATTGGTGCGCGATTTCATGGGAGAACAAACAGAAAATGCAAAAACTGAGGCTATTGGAGTACATTTTGAAATTTAAAAGTGCAAATTTTTGTCGCCGTCGGAAACCAAGCAACAGAATTCATTTTACGAGCTTATGTGCAATTGACAGACAGTAGGGACATTTGGGGCGGCATTATTGCATGCTGATATGGGCCTTAAGACCTGCTAAACAGCTGGGTAATATTTTCACGTGAAAGGGTGGCTACATGAGCTGTCTATAACATTGATGTGTGTAAGATTATTGGATTTTGTATTACTCGAAATTTGGAAAGACTAATCAGATTGTTGGTTTCTGTCAAGGAGGGAGAAACAAAAAAGCGTAAATATAAGCAAGTTGTGATGTAAAGAATCAAAGTTCGGAGGTATGGCTGATCAGCCGGTCGTTGGGAGTCCTATGGACCACGTGAAATGGGAGAGTGATAAAGTGATTCTTCGGTCTTTAAAGACTGTTTTTGCTTATGTTTTGTGATGCATGGGGCCAAAGTGACTACATTTTACTTTAGAAAGTGTGTATCAGTTTTGTTGAAAGCACTTTGTTAATGAAAGTGACCTGCTTAAACTTCAATACTGGCATGTAAACTATTCAAAATGCAAATATGTGTAAATTTATCCAAAAATAGCCACCCCCAAAGCCATTTTCGGTTCCAATGCCCTTTCAAAATGTCAAAAATGATAGTCGCCTTACGTTCGCATCAGTTTCACGACTTCTCTATGTACTTCTGATAATGAAAGTCCAGCCATAGGTCAGGTCACGCCAACAGTTGCAGCTGACACGTCAAATTTACGCCATTCTACGCAACACAAATGCATCAGAACACAAATAACGCACAAAAAGGATCACATGTTTCAAGCCCCTTTTGTAAGTTGTTCTTTGGGTCATGCAAAGTGTTGAAAAATAACACCCAATGTCCACTCAAAGTATAAAAAACCGCAAAAAGATCGGGCTCAGCCGGTGATCGAAACCGGGACCTCTCGCACCCAAAGCGAGAATCATACCACTAGACCACTAAGCCAGTGAAGGCGAACCGCCGAATAGATGCTATGCTACGCCGCGAAAGGGGCCTGCGTTCCGGAGAATGGGGTCGAGCGTGCGAAGGGGGCACGTTCGGTGCGAGAAAATGACGTGGATTAATCGTTTGTTCTTCTCTTCAATGAAGAAAAGTTTGAGAAGGGTCAACGAGATTGATTGACCAGCATACAAGGCTGAGTGGTCTAGTGGTATGATTCTCGCTTAGGGTGCGAGAGGTCCCGGGATCGATCCCCGGCTCAGCCCGAACTTTTTGGTTTTTGGCAAATTCAAATGGCTTCATCTAAACCTTTTTTACATTCACAAAAGTTCAACAATTTACAAAATGACTTGATTTGTTTAAGTTGAAACGAAATTTTGACCGAAAAGAGTCATATCTCATACATGTCGAAAAAGTCTCAATTGAATTGCGAAAATCAAAACCCACAAAATCAACAATAACGCTAACAAGTACTCGAAGATGTCATCCCATCCAAAAACAGCCTCCAAAATTGTCCCCAAATAGCCAAAGTCATCGAAAACAACCATTTTGACACCCCAAAAAGCGTCACCACAACATTATCAGTCTATTTCCACCCATCCAAAGTGCCGTCACCCGTCCCTCGAATTCGGAGTGCCATTATTTGTCCGTCTGCGTTCCATCTTTTATACGGTACCTCCAGGAGTTCACTTTTTTGGTCCTCACAAGTGCAAACTCTGGCCGGAAACACCGCCCCCAACGCCCGAGAGTTCGAGGGTCCTTCGGCATCGGCGCCCCCGAAATGAGAAAAGATGCCCGCAGCCGACCCATGGCCATGGTTGCTGCCAATGAAAAACATGACCATCCTATGTAACCCTTACATCGACGAGAATGCTTACGGACCCCGAAAAGTAGTACTTTTTGTGTTTGCATCTTTCTTATTTGGCACCCCTCCGGCGGTGGCATGGCTCAATGTGCATAATCCATTGACCAGAGGCAGATTCTGGCAGTGTTCGGCGAATGTGGCAAGGGGAATCTTATTCTTTGGCGATGAACAATAAGCCTGTGTTTGAAGACAGTCTGGAAGGCTCATGTGGGCATTGAAGCGTAGCGACCATCGACTTCTAACTTCATAGACGAAGTTAATCCCGACCTCCGCCCAAGTCGGAACAAAAATCATGCTTTTGTCTTTTTCTTTCATATTCCATGCCCTGAGGCTCATTTTTTTAGTTACAAGGAAGTCAAATCGACGGCGACAAACAACTTTTTTCCAATTCAATTTTTAATACTAACCTTATCTCCGATCATTTCTCCAATGTCCCATTTCACAAATCGACAGCTGCCTGTCCATTTGCCCTGAGGCTATCTCCTCCGTCGATGATTGTCCGTCAGTGCCCGGCTCGACGATAATGAGCCTCCAAGTTTTAGCGCCGTGCATGTCCTCGGCCGCCGTCGCCCGTGCAAAATGTGTTTTTCGGGACGGATTTCAAGCCGAAATTGACTTTGATGTGCTTTGCTCGTGACCGACGGCCGTTCAAAATCCGTGGGACTCGCCAGCCACGGCTAACATGAATTAAGGTCCCTCCGCCGAGGGCCCCGAGGGCTTCCGGCTATTGTAACTTGTCTTGTTGGCCCCCTTCGAAATTTACAATTTGTTTAGTCGTTACGTCGTCGTTTCGCATGACAGACACCCTAAGGCGGTTTGTTATCTTTGCGTTCCGATGGCAGTTGTTCACAGGGGGATTCGGCGTAAATTTTGTTAAGAGCGGTGGAACAGGGCGGCTTAACGTTAATGGATGTTAATGATATTGTTTTTTAAGGTTTATTGGTTTGGGAAGGTTGCTTTTGTCATTGATTTCGTGTTTTCGACCGAACTTTCCTTAATTAATTGTGTTTGCCGTTATCAAGTTAACTGATCGACATTTATCGTTCCATGTTCTTGTCTACCTTGATTTTTTCATCACTATAAAGTTTCCAAACTTAACCGATTTTAATTTTTAATAAAAAGTTTTGTTTTTGCGCTTTTTATCGCGTCAATTAAATCGTAGTTTGGTTTTCGCGCATAGCAATGTAATTTTTGCCCCTCTAAATCCTCTCCAAGTTCAATCCCGTTTGATCCCCTTATTTTTCCAACTTACTAAAAGCAACCCATTTCGCGATCCCAAACGACTTCGTTCCATTAGCCGCCTCCACATTTCAGTCCCAATTCCGCCTCCATCGACGCGATGTGAATGCCATTCCGACGGGACCGACCTATCTGATGTTCACCACCTCCACATGCCATCGACATGTTCATCCGCGAAATCAGCGCTTTCAACTTTATTTTAATTTACTTATTTTTCACCTTTCAACTTGGATCCACCGATTTACCGACTTCCAAACAGCTGGAAGCCGATCCGAGTGATGATCCCGAAGTGCTCTACCGTGAGTTTGCTATCTTTTCATCATTATTATTTGTGAAGTCGAAGTTTGGGTGACAGTCAAGTTAACTTAAGTTAAGACATCGATCGAAGAAATGAATTTCAATCCGTTTTAATGACGTTTTTACGATATACTTATCGATCGAAAGAGGCCGAAGATAAGTGCGACGTGACGAGTTTGATGGCCTGGCTCTGCTTGCCTGGCCGATGGGGTGTTGCATAGTTGAAGCTTAAGGGCTCTTTAATCAAGGACCTACTCAATTGAATAGGCAACAAAATTGAGGAATAGTGTTCGGAAAAAGTGACTTTTGTGCTGGGCCTTGAACGGACGCCATAAAAACATGTTCGTATTTACAGTCTTGGTAGAGGCGGAAGTTTAGTCGATACAAAAACCAGCAAAAAAGTGAGGAAATTTGTAAACAAATCGGTCATTGAACGCATATAACGACCAAAAAAGCCACTTGACCTTCAACAAGCTTCCTGGCAGCCCTTCAAATCTGCTCTGGCCAGCACAGCTCGTTCAGATAGCATCGTTTAACCAAAATGCAGGAAATTGAAACCCATTGTCTTTTCAACCCTCTATTTCCACCCCACTTTAGCTGTCTGTAACCCCGGGGTCGTCACAAGTACCTGTGTAGTTAGAGGCACCCTGTTAGCCTATGCGCATCCAACCTCTGCGCAGCTGTACATCAACCTTCACCCTAGTCAGCTCCCGAGACTGGTATTTGTCTTACCGGTCGGCTCAATTAGCTCCCCGACATACTTTATGATGCTTTAAGTTTCCAGCCGAAGGTACTAAGCCATTAGGCATGGAAAAAGGCTGTCTCAGGTTGTTATCATTGCGATTTGAATCATCTTACCCTCGAAAGATTGTCACTTGGCTCCAGTCTGTGGGGATTTATAAATATCTTTGTTTGTTTCATGCTTTTTGGGTAGCCTTTAGACTCACATTGAGCTCCTGGATGAATGTATGATCAGCCAATGCACGCAAAGTTGAGACATTAGCTGATCACATCAAAGTTTTTTTGTTGTAATCGATCGATTTAACCGGTCAAACGCAAAACCTACCGTCATTCGATACTGTTTTCAATGTTTTCAAACCGTCAATTCGCTAAAAACTCAAATAGCTTTCATCTTTCACCTCGCGAAAGCCATTTAATGACATCATTTTCCTCTTTTTACGTGTCTCGCCAACAATCGAACACAAAAACGCCTACCGGATACTATTAAACCTCAAAATAGCGTACCGTCTCGAATATTGCGTGCCTTTTATCACGCCAATTGCCCTCAGACCCGGATATATCATACTTAAGGGCATGTTTTTGTTTACAGTTTTTATAAAAACCAACCAAATACAGTTAAAGTTCAAACCATGTGTAGCCACTTACCTCTTTTTACTCACGTTTTGTCATGCAAAGATACAAAAACGACTTGCTTGAAGCCCCCGCATCCGGGTGCGCACCCCGATGACGGTGTCAGCTTTCAAACTTTCGACTTTTACTTCCACTTCCATTGACTTGGGACCTTGGCTGTGATTTTACGACGAACTCAAGTTGTGAATGATTTGGCAGACGAAGATCTGTCTAAAAAGCTGGGATATGTAGTTTGGTTTGATATTAATCTCATTTTTCATGGTTTTATTGAACCTCGTTTATACCTTGACTTTTGTACAGCGAATCCGACCCATCTGACGTACATCATTCACTCGAATCATGCCCCTCGAGTACTTTTTGTGTCAAGAACAATGCGCTCAATAGGCTAGAACTTTATAAAATCTCACTGACGCAGAAAAAAGTGCGTTTTATTTATCTTTTTCTCCGCTGGCAACAGATGTTTCGACAAAAAACCACAATTTGCCGATATTTTAAGTTTAATATCTCAAGTGACCCTTGTTAGCGCTTTTTATGAACCGGAAGTTACAATTTCCCAGTAGCATTTACATTAGGCCGTTCAAAGTCACCCGGAAATCGTGGAAAAATGCACGGCACACGTAATCGCTGCAAATTTTTTCCTTTTTCGGGGGCTGTGGAACGGTTTTTACATTTCCGGCATCCGTTTCGAGAACAGTCGGCATTGTTCTACAAAGTTTCGGTTAAAGTGAACTTTAAAAGCGTACGGTTTATGCGTAATGTTGGCCCCGCCTACTTTTGGAATGGTTGAGAATGGCATTTACGTGTTGACAGTTTTCTTGAAGGGTATTTATTTATGATAAGCTGGGTTTGAGTAGCAGTTAGGATTTTGGATCTTGTGATTTTGTACATTGACATTTGGTTGGAAGATTCGTGGTTGTTACCAATTTTTATTTAAAAAAAAAACGTGTGTTCGATTTTGAAAGCCGCGTTTTTTTGGAATCTAAAGTCATATCCTCATTGTTTTTATAGGCATTAGTGCTCATTTTGGTTAATCTCCAGTCGCAACGAACTTGGTATTATTGAAAAAAGGCTCAAAAAGAACTCAATTTGCCCCATATCACCCATAATTTGTGATTTTTGTTAAAACTTCACTCCAAAATATCGAAGAAATCAAAAATGCGAAGCCTCGAACGTGTCGTCGAAACCCGTATCGACATGCTGGAGCTAGAAAAGGCAGAAGAAGTTGAAGAAGACTGCAGTTTTTGTCGATCCCTCGATTGCGACATCATCTTTGCCCTCATGTTCACGTTTATCATCGCCTGTCTCCTTGTTTTGATTATGGTTTTCTGGCTGAAGGGTGTCCTGCAATACGAGGAGTAAGTTGGCACTGCATCATTCAGATTTATGTAAAAACAAATAAAAAATAACAGAAATTATAGCCTAGACATAAACAACTTGACTGTCCCCAAACTTCGCATCTAATTTAACCTTTGAATTGATTGAATTGACACTCCCATAGCCTTCTAAGCTCTATCCCCTTCCAGAATGCGATCATGTGTTTGATTCCTCAAAGCCTCAGGGCACATTTTCCTTCCCCTTTCCACCGAGTTTCTCATCCAAGCAGAAGAAAAAGTTGAAAGAGGACCCGAGGTTGTTTGACAACATCCAGGTAGGCTTAACCATGCTAATCTTAACAAATGTGTTTACGTTTCCGCTAGTTGCGTGTTTCTATCCACTTTCTTTTATGGCTCTTATCGCCTTTGCCTTGTTTTCGTTTTTTTTCAAGACATAACACTTACGGCACTCTTGTTTTGAGAGGAAGCAAATTATGCTTTTGTAAGATGACAAACAGATGTGTCTATGAACATGGCAATCGACGACTATTTGCATCAGTTTGTTGTCACTTACAACATTGAAATGATTAAAATGCCCTCAGGGCATATGAAAAAGACGAAATTATAAAGTATTCTTGTATAACGAATGCCTTTTCAGTGTATCTTTACGTTTGTCGCAGGTCAAAGGCAGCGTGTAAAGCTTGAGTTTGACGATTTTCAACTGTCTGGTACTGCCGAAAAGTACGTTTTACCACTTTTACCACAATACAAACAATTTATAAATGAATAATTTCAGTTGCGATCTCGAATATGTAGATATTTATTCCGAGCTGAAAAGCCCTTCAGATGACTTACTCTCTTTTATGACCCCTTCTCGTTACTGTGGAACAGTTTCACCTCACATTCGAATTAGGCAAGTAATTTTTAAGTTTAAAAATGAACAATTTTGCTTTATTAGAACGTAAATTTAATAGCAAAAGAGCAAGCCTTTATGACAAAGGGACAATTTTCAGTTTACACAATGTTCTTGTCCTCGTTTTTCACTCTCGTGTCGGTGCCAAGCGCACTGATAAGCTCAAACTTAATGGAAGATATCAGTTTATTTCTAATGGTGAGCATGATTACGGTATATCGTTAAAATTAAATGGTATATATTGTTGTTTTTAGCTAGATACATTCCGGGTCGCGGCATGCCGAACGAACCATGCTCTTTTGTAATCGATGCGGCTAACAAGTTAGTTTGAGAGCAAAATTTGTTGTTATGGTTAACGAATTTGGAATTTCAGACGAAAAGGCTCCATTTTTTCTCCGACTTATCCGGGCACTTATCCTTCTGTAAGTTCTGTTTGACGATGAAGTTGGATACCTCGTATTTTTCGTGATTTTTTTGTATTTGCTTTTGCTTATCAAAAACGCGTTATTTATTTTTAAAACAATTTCAGAACTTTCACTGCAGATACCTGTTAACCTCCGATTCCCCCTACGACCGTATCCACCTCTCTTTCCGTGATTTTGACATCTATTTCGGCGGCGAACACTGTCCCTATGACATGATGACAGTTTATGACGGCGATTCGAACAAAGATATTATCATTAGGAAAGTTTGTGGTCTTCAACAAAATCTCGAAGTCTTCTCCATCGGCCCTGTGGTACTGCTTGAATTCAACACGACCGAGCCGGCAAAAAACGATCCTCGTGGTTTTGTCATTGATTACGAGTTTTCGGATAGCTACGTCAATGTGAAGCAGCTTCTGGACAATCAGAAGGGCGTCACGCATCTGCAGGGCACGGAATGCGATGTACGGGTCCAATCGAGCAGGGAGACGACTCATTATATTCAGTCGCCAAATGTGGGTTTATCGAATAGGAAAGCGCAATGAAGTTTTGTTATTACAGTACCCCGAGATGTACCCCCCAAAAACAACTTGCACCTACATCATTGACGGCCTTCAAGGTGACCAGAATCTCGAAAAAGTCGTCCTTCATTTCGAGGAATTGGCGGTTTTCTCTGAAACTTCCGATTTTGCCGTTCCAACACCGACAGAAATTGCGTCTGCTGATCAATGTGAGTCGAGTTTTGTCGGCGTCGCGGTCACGGAGTCTTCGATGAAAGCGGTCATGGTGGATACACTGGATTCGTGGTATGATGTAACTCTCTGTGAAAGGCTGAATGGCACTCACGACCGTGCTGGACCTTATATCAGTGAAGGGCCAAGGATGATTCTAGTGTTTGGAAGTTTGGACCTACCACAAAAGCAGGAAAACAAGATCCCACCGCTCGGATTCAGGGCTCGAATCGAGTTTAAGACCGATTTTGGAATTCCCGGAGAGGCTGTCGGCGATTCAAACAAGTGTCTGTTTCGGTTTCGAGCGAGACGGGGGAGCTTTAATAGCCCTAGGTATCCTGATAATGTGAGTTTTGTGATTTCAAAATGGTTAAAAACGAGTGTTTTACAGTATCCGTTGGACACAAACTGCACCTATTACATCCAAGGCCAGCCAGGCGACCAGATTTTGCTTTATTTTGAGCAGTTTGCCCTTTTTGAGGAGGATGACATCAATAAGTACGCTTTTTTTCTATCACTTTTTTATCGTTATCGATCGCTTTTTTTTAGCTGCGACGACTGGGTCGAGGTCTACGACATCATGAAAGACGAATCCGGCGTTGAAACTGCCGTCCTTCAAGCCAAACACTGCTGGACGGTCTTCCCGGGGCCTACAATCTCGACTTTTGGCAGCCACGAACTTCGTGTCGTCTTTAGTAGCAACTCTTTTGGTACAGCTAACGGCTTCAAAGCGTTTTACGAGATTCGTCGAAGCTTCAAAGAAGACGTCCCTTCAAAAGAGGGCTCAGATTCCCGTCATTGCGGTCACCGTATCGCAGCGTCTGATTCCATGCCCTCAGGGTTTTTCACATCCCCAGGGTTCCCTGTGAAATACAACAAAGACCTTGCTTGTGACTGGGAAATCACGGCACGTCCAGGGCATCAAATTCTGTTGAAATTGACGAAAATGGAAGTTGAAGGCGAAATCACGGAAACGAAAGTCAACTGCAAAAATGCCATCATCAGAATCCAGGGGAATGAAAGTCGCATTTCTGATCATAACATTTGTGGTACAAATCCAGATATCATGAAGCCCATGGTTTCTGTCAATGAGTCGATTCGGATCAACTTTATGACATCACCGGAAAAGGTCAACGGTTTGAAAGGGTTCAATTTTTCATGGACGGAGGTTAAGCTTGTTTCACGTGAGTTCTCTGTCATTTTGAGCTTTTTTTGATTAAAAATGGGTTCCAGAAGACGCCGAATGCCATGGCGACAACCAATACCTTTGCAGTTACACGCGATTATGCATCAATAGCATTTTGAAATGCGATGGAGATGCTAATTGCGGCGAGAATGATGATACTGATGAGGCGCATTGTAGGTTTTTGAAGTTTTGGATACTGTATTTGAAGGAAATATGTTGCCATAACGACACAGCTTTGTTTATCTAACCCATAGTTACTTATTTTGATAATTTCCTGCAACTCACATTATTATTTTGTCGCTTTGAGTTAACCCTAACACTGATAATTTGCATTTAAACAGGTGAAAATCTTGCCATACCAAATATGGTGTCATCAGATATCGCTGATATAACGTCTGCAGCGGCTGGAGCTTCATTTAATGTGTCGGGATTGATTGCCTTAGCATTGCTTCAACTAATACTAACAAATTGCTTTGAATTTGCTGAAATAATGTTTCTACAGGTTTGATTTTGGTTGCACTTTTAACATTTGTTTCATTTTTGGCACAATTTGACCTATACAATTGTTTTCGCACGACTTCAATAACGCTTTTTTGAATGAATATCGCAATTTTAACGCTTTTGTCAACCTTTAAATGCATCTTTTATCATAACTCTGACCATTTAGGTAACATCGCTGAAAAGGACGCCGACAAAAAGACAGTCATCATTGCGGCGATCTTTTCCTTTGGCATTTTTCTATTCATTTCGTCCGTTTTTTGCTATCTTTTTGTCACCAAATACCAGCGAAAACGAAACAAAGCCCGAAGGAAGCTGCTTCGACCGCAGAATTCGCATTCCCACTCCAATGGGGCACCTCGACCACCACGGCAACGCCAACCCTACCGATCCCATCAACCCGTTGGACGGTCCCATCCCGGTGAAAGTAGCGAGGAGAAGGATTTGGAGGGATTTGATGGGTAAGTGCTTCGTTGAAAATGCTTTTTTGAGCTTTGTTTATTCACCAGTTTCACCATGTGGCCGATTTTGACTCCAGTGAAGGAAGTTATTTTAAAGCTAACTGGCTTCTATTTGCAGCTTTGTCGACTCGTCTGCGATTTCGCGTTACGTAAACCATGATGCGATTGGACAGGTGCCGGCAGCGAATTCTCGGCGAAGCAGCAGCGTAAAGCCTCACCATCACCATCATGGCCATGGTGGACATCATAGCCATCATCCGCATCATGGCCATCGAAGTAGCACCGCGGCTGGGGGAAATGTTGCGACTGGGACGGCTGGTCAAACAAGGCCGGTTTCTGCGCCGGTGACGGCGGCGGCTACTGAGATGGATCCACATTGCACTTTTTACGGATAATTTTATGTAGAATTCCGATGAGGATAGGATAGAATTTGTGTGAATTTGGATGTGAGTTGTTTGTACAGGTTTGCTCAGGAATTATTGGAAATAAAAATGGAAAAGTTTGAAACTTTAATTTTGACAAAAATTTGAACTTGGTACGATTGGAACAGAATACACAGTCGCCGTTAAAGTATCAGAATGTTTAAACAAAAGCGTCAACACCAAAATTCAACTTTTGTATTCGATCTTGTTATCAGACGCGACCAGAGACACCGATTATGATAAGCCTTTTATCATAAGACCCTGCATAATCAAATTGGACCCGATGTTTTCGAGTGTTTGCTGGCATGTTTTAAGCATCAGAAAGATCGTTGCAACGTGGCTTTCGATGATAATTTAAACAAAAACGAAAAACTTGATATTTGAAACCGTTTAATTACAACAAAAAGTTGCAGCTTAGCATATTGGAACAACATACTTGACAAACAAATAGTTCAATACTAGGAAAATCATCGCCATTGCGGCCAAATAACATAAACAGTCGAACGCCCACCAAAAAAAACCAAATTTATGGACATAAGCTTTCGTTTTGTTGACCGCCTTCATCATCATAGTATTGCAAAGTCAATTATTCACCTTGATTTTTCACAGCAGTTCACCCCGATTAACTTTTGTATTCACCGCTTTGACATTTACCACAACCACTTCCGATCTGAACAATACCGCCACCAATGTTTGCTTCCCAGGTTCCAAGAGCTTCCGTAAAAACAGTCTTTCATTTCGCTCTCCGTGGTCTCGCTTAGCCCTCGGAAGTATTGGGACGTGTAACGTCGAATCCCTTATTGTTCAACACGGCTTTTGTTGACACAAACCTCGATAACACTGACTTTTGCCAGCCTTGCACTTTCTGGCTGGCTTTAGAGGCGTGGTTCGAGGCGATTCAAGTCAATCGGGTCCCCCTTGGTCCACGTTTCAAATCGAGCTGGCCTGGGAAGTGCTTCATTTGATCACATTCAACTAAATGGCCCCCTTCAAATTGGCCGGTTATGACCATTGGGACCGTTGCCACGTCAAAACCCATTCGCTGTAATTGATAAGCCTGCAGGAGGGGGCGTACAGTTTTTTCTGAAGCATTTGCACGTGAAGAGTCGTCATCTTTGGTGGAGGGATGGATCCATCGAGGCTGGCTCAAAAGCAAATAATGTAAGCATAGACGGCTTTTTGGAGCTTGTTTTCCTCACTTTTTGCTGGGTTTTGGATGTGTTTCCATGACGAAAAGGAAAACGGCCAGCCGAAGTGAGGTAGGGTATCGAAGATTGCTGTTTGTTGGTTGAATAATCTTTTATTCATGGCGTTTGAATAGTACCTTTTGTGAACGTGGAATGCGTGATTTTGCTTCTGATCGGGTTACGATTGTCGTTGTAATCGGCTAAACCGTCCCACTTAGCGATCCAATAGTTCGATAGATTCACTTTTTCGCGATTTCAGCACCTCATGGCGGTGAAGTACCAACTCCTGGGTGACTCACCGCCCCATATCACAGCAAGCCACTGTGCCACGCTTCGAGATCTCGCGTGTTTCGCATTAATTGCAATCCTTTTCCTTGGAACTATCAGTTTTCTGACTTCTACACCTCAATATTCGGCTGATGGCACTGTAAATCGAAGGATATCAACAAAAGGCAGCCCACCAAGGCTCAGGGATTCTGTTGTTCGACCCTATGGGAAGGATTTATGTATTTGGTATAACTTTACTAAAGATACGACCCCGAATGAGAAGGATGAAGTAACGCTTTGTGTGCATGCTTCTGCTAATTATGGAAAATTTGTTTTTGATCATGTAGGTTTTTTGAAACTTATAATAGAAACAAAAATTTTACTCAACTTGTCCATAAGTCCACTGGGCATATTTTAAACACATTTTAAACCCTAAACTTAAAAATTGTTAACTCTAGTTTAAAAAAATTCCAGGCAGTCCACTGGAACGGACACGTTTCCGCGGCCATCTATGTCAACAATGCCTCCTTCAGTGCTGTTGCTGCCTATGCCCGTCTGGCACAATGCATGCCGAACAGAGAAAAAGTGCGAACACATCTCATCTGGCGTTCGCCCGACTATGTTTGCCGAAAGTCGTACATTCTTAACGGTCTCCGCCAAAAAGCAACCATCGATGCCGTCGCTGCCATTGATGGCTGTGACCTCGCCGACTTTGCATCGGTGTTCCATGTTGAGCGGATCGCCAATGATGCCTATCCCGCAAATCCGTTGAGAAACATTGCGAGATTAGCGGCTCAGACGGACATTCATCTGATCGCGGACATCGAGAATCATTTTAGTGATAACGCTTCGATGGTGGCGAAAGCGTATGCTCCGACGGTGCGAGCTAATAAGACTGCTGTGGTTGTGAGACGGTTCGAATATGATGAAAAGTTGGAAGTGCCGAGGACTGTGGGGCGGTTGGATGAAATGTTGAGGAATAAAACGTGGGTTTTGGAGATTGAGATGCAGTTTTTTGAAAAAGAGGTTTCAGAGCGTTGCAATTTCATGGAATGTATTACGCAAAAGGTCACGCCGTGCCACATTTGGAGGAGTGGTTGGAGTATTCGAAGAACGATGGCAATAAGCCGCAATTGGTCGAAGTACCGTATCCGTGGGTTTTTCATTTTTGATTGATTTATGCTAATTTGTCCCTAATTTTTTGTTTTTAACAAAATTTCAAAATTTTACAAAAAATTTTTTTTAAATTGATATAAAAATTTAAATTTTTTTTGTAAAATTGCACACTTTAAGCCACAGCGCATGGGAACCCCAATTAATCCTTGCCCGCTCCGCCCCTTATCACT
The DNA here is from genome assembly GCA_000341325.1 of Panagrellus redivivus. Lineage (NCBI taxonomy): Eukaryota > Metazoa > Nematoda > Chromadorea > Rhabditida > Panagrolaimidae > Panagrellus > Panagrellus redivivus. Next base: position 220,703 of record KB454956.1, read on the forward strand.
ACGAAGAAATCCCGTTCGGCTACAGCGATCAAGCCTGTCTTCCCTACGAGTTATGTCGAGCCGGCTACAAATACGCTGCCGGATCCCACATCTTTAGCGGCCATAGTGGCATCCGTCGTGGCGGCGAATACAAAGGCATGGACCGGGTCGACGGTACCTTGCAACATGCCATCGCGATCAACAAACTTTTCGTCCGACATCTCGAGTTGACCTACCCCAAAATTCCTAACACGTGCGGCAAATGGCGATGAAATAGTTTGCATGTGTCAACAAAAAAAGGTGCAATCAATCAAACGGGCAAAACACAATCACATATCTACGCCGAGTATTATGATCAAAATGGAATTACAATTATAGTACAGTAGGAGCAAACTACTGGAAATAGGCTTTCGATACGTGTATGCTAACTTTTTATGGTGCGAAATTTTAAATTATTTTGTTGTTGATGTCAGTGAAAAACAATAAAATGTTCAAGTTGATGTTATCCCAATTTGTTACGACAGGATTTGAGGGCAGAATGCACTGATAAACACACCCATTTTGGGTTTTAACGTTTCACGGATACGGATATTCCTGAATTCACGTAATATAATCCAAGCAACGCCCTGAAGAGATCCATCTCCGTGATACTGACCTAGAAGCCGTCCTAGATTGCGCGACAAGGTCGTCGTTAATCAAGGCCGCTGGGTAGGGTGTCTATTTAAACGAACTTTTGAGAAGTGGAACTTTCTTTGAGCCGTGTGAGCTGACCGTTTACACCTTTCAACTTGAAACATGTCCGCCAAGCTGGCTATTCTGATGCTCGGCCTTCTGGTCGCGGCCGAAGCCTGCCAGATCACCTTCAAGATCAAGTCCACCACCAAGAAACCCTTCCAGATTCAGATCTATGCCGCCGCTTTGGAGGAAAAGACCGAGCGGATCACGTTTGAGAAGCCTGGAGAGAGGCATGTTACTGTACGTTTCTATCTTTCTGAAATTTAAGAAATTCATATTTTGTTAACTATAGAAAACTTAAAATGTGTTAATTTACAGATCAGCGGTGACAACTGCAACTCCAAGCCGTTCGTGGTGCGCACGTGGAACAAGGATGACAAGGGCAACTGGGTCGCCGCCAAGAGCTCCAAGGCCACGCTTGACGGCCGTGGATGGCTGCGTGTCATCGTCGGCAATGATTTGTCCCCGTTCTTCATGGACCGAAACAGCATCGTCTGCTCGGGTGGCCTCTGCGGTTAAACCAAACTCAACTTTTATGAGCATTACCATCGTAACCTTTCATCTCAAACACATAATAAGATGTAAATATAATAAATCCTATTCCTCCGTTGTTATGACACATTTTCTCACACAACAATTGCAACAGATTTATTCTTGTGGCTGTAAGTACAGTCATTAATTAGACAACATTACCCATAAAGACAACAGACTAAGAACGCGATTTCTAATGTCTGTATAACGGATGGCATTAAGTTCCGACTGTTTATTTAACTTTACACATTTATTTAAACAACTTAGTATAAAAATAAACACAATACATTGTGACAAGTAGTTTTGAACAAAATGTTAAGGCCGATTTAAAAAAGTGTAACATCATTGATTCCGTCGAGGGCGTGCGGTGCAATATATTTTAAAGGATTGTTTTCAAGCTGGAGAGATTTAAGGTCGTTTGCTCCTTCGAAATCCGTGTTCCCAATCTCGGAAATTGAGTTGTCATTAAGTAACAAAACTATCAAATCTGTTGATTTTTTAAAAGCACCTTTAACCGTAGTTATCTCATTATGGTCAAGGTAGAAATGATGACCATTAGGAAATGCATAAGAGTCGATACTTTTAATTTTGTTTTTTGAAAGTTTCAAAACAAGAATTTCCGAAGACGTGTTAAAAGTAGTGTTGGAAATATGAACAATTGAGTTGTTTGAGAGGTCAAGATTACTAATATTGCCCATGTTAACAAAAACACCGTCAATTGAAGTCAATTTGTTATTATCGAGTGATAACAACATTAAAGAGTCCAACCCGTTAAACACGCTGGGTTCCAATTCGCTAAGCTCGTTGTTCGTCAAATCAAGTTCATGCATTTCGGGATTACCGACAAAAGTATCAGCGCTTAAACGTTTTAGTTTGTTATTATTTAACATGATACCATAACTAAGGTTCACAATTTTGAATGTTCCAGGCTCCAAGTAAGTCAGCTCATTAAAGCCAAAGTCTAATAATTTCATTTTTCCTTGTTGTTGAAATGCATCCACGGAAATATGTTGCAGCCGATTATAACTCATATATAAACTGTTGAG
>KB454957.1:4087-25597 GCA_000341325.1 Panagrellus redivivus
TTGATGCCCAAAATCGCTGAATGCAAGCAGATAATCGGGAAAATTGTCAATGACACAGCTAAAATTATATTTTTTGTAAACCAAAGAAATCTGGACTCAATAATTACCTCGTAAATTCCCCCACGCGTTAATAATCATTAATACTCCAATGATCGCTGGAATAAACAAAAAGCATGTTGGCAGAAATGCCTGAACCCAAAGACTGTAGATCAACTGTCTATGAAGATCGTACGTTTTCTTTGTGAAATTTGCTTTCTTTTCCGTCATTAAGCAATTGATTTTGTAAATCACAATGATGGACCCCATTGCAACTATAATCATCTGAAGTGTTGCAACGGATGCATAGATGATCATTTTCAAAGGCTCTGATATAGCGTGACAACAGTTGTTGACAAACATGTCATAATAAGCCGGGTATTTTGTTTTGATGTAATAGTGCGTTTGTTCCGTACTCGAAACAGAAATAATCAGAGCAATAGTTACCGGAATCGGGTACAATAAATTCCCCGTGGCAATAATCGCAATACCACGAGCGGAATGGAAAAACCACAAATTTCCTTTAAGGGCCCAATAGCGATACAAAAGGCCAATGAAGAGTGAAACGCTCACATAGCTAATTGTAAAATGCATAATTATGAAATTGACATACTCAAAATACCATGGCGCATCCACAGCGAAGATACTTGTACAACAGATTGCTGGAACAGGAAAAATTGGCAATGGAGAATAGACAAAGCTAATGTGAAGATCAAACAGTGTTGCAGCCAATTGAAAGTTTAAAATGTAATATTTATAATAGCCCATATCTTTTGTTGAGCGGAAATAGATAAATCACTGCCAACGTGGCACTGGACGATGTGATTTGACTTCGCGAAGCAAATCGAAGCCGATTTGCCGGTATTGTCGAATGAAAAGATGCATCGAAATCGGTATGCGTATTGATGCCGACACTGAAAATGATTCCGCTTCGACATCGAATTACACTGATTCCCCGAAGGATCCGATAATGGACCAATTCAATGGAAGCCCAATTAGCATGGATGGCAATAAAGTCAACTATGATCCAAAACCATTGCTCAATGTAATCAAGGAAAACATCGTCAAAGACAACACTCAATCCATGAAAGGCACTCCTGGCGTCGTCTTATCACCGCTTCAAAGAATGAGCTATGAACTTACCAAGTTTTTGTCACACAGATCACCAGATCCGAGTAATATTGTTGTTTCGTTCGAAGTCGGAGTTCCGGATAACATTCGATTTCACGAGGACTTCATATTGCGATTGGTGCGTGTCGTTACGGCGTCGGAGTCTTTTGTCAAAATTGAAAATAGTCAAAAGGTTTGAAAATATTTGGTGTTTAAACTATTTTTAAGTAAAGTTTTGTTACAGTTTGAAATCTTCCGCCACTTCTGGGTAACATTCCTCTGTGTCGAGCGTACCTATCATTCGATAACCGTTTTCGGTCCCGATGAAACCGACATGAGACTTCTTCTCAACAATATGCGTGCAATTGATCTCGGCCCGATATTCAGAATGCATCGAGATAACGAAACAGAACAAGTAAAATTAACTCGGCCCATGGTCGAACGCACTTTTCGGCACATAGTTGCACCAATGAAGGCACTACAATTGACCATTTATGAAATTTCTTTTCTTGCTTTGAACTTACTTTGGTCATTATATGGTGAGTTATTTTATTTAAAAAAATTAGAAGTGTTAATTGTTAATTTAGACGTAAACGGCATAACCGCCGAAACCCACAAAGCCGCGGAAGAAATTCTCGAACGAAATTCCGCAGAAATGCACAGCTACTACGTCTACGAAATGAAACTTCCAAACTATGCCGCGAGGCTGGCAGCAATAACACGGCTCGTCCCAGCAATTGAAGCTTTATTACGCTGTAAAAAAGATTTGGTAATAATGGGAAAGTTCTTTGACTTTTTCGAAGTGGACTTTTTTGATTGTGGTTTGTTGGACTAGATGCGATTTACCGCAAATTGGTACGCATTTAAGTTGTTAAAACATGTATTTAATGTTCAAAGTTCAATATAAGTTAGCATAAACGTGACAATAATTATTTAACATACAACTATTGATCACTTACATAAGCTCCGGTAACGTCGTTTCAATTGTCTTATCTAAAGGTAAGAAAAGGCACATGCTTTTTGGAGGTTACAGATTTGCACTAATCACGCTATAAAATCACATTCAAACTACATTTTCGCTGATGTTTCTTTGATCAATTGATTGCTCGTTTCTACAAGTAAGAGGGACACATGTTTGCGTGTGTCACCGGAGAAGAAACGCAATTTCAAAACTGTCCTTCGAATTTGGCTGATCATTAATGTTTTTTACTGTGAACCATCATGACCGGTGAAAATGATACGTGCCTTGTATGCCAGGTGCCGACAAAAAGTATTCACTTTCAAGTGGGTTTTTAAACAACAAATCTAATATTCATGTGTAGTTCTATTTTTAAACGAAAAAATTTCAGGTAAACTGCTGTCGAGCATGTGCAGCCTTTTTCCGTCGTTCAATTAAAGCAAAACACGTTTATCACTGTCAACGTGGGACTGGCAGGTGTGAATTAGTTTTGCGGAGCCGGTCAAAACCGATATGTCGACATTGCCGCTTGAAAAGATGCATCGAAATAGGTTTGCATGTTGAAGCCGAAACGGAATGTGACTCAACAACATCACCTACCACGTTGACACCGGATCCCGTGGATTTGGCACCTGTCGAAGATCCCATATCAGAGACATTTAGCGGAAGTCCAATTAGCATCAATGGCGACAAAGTTAATTACGATCCGAAGCCATTACTCAATGTTGTTAAAGAAAACCTACTCAAAGACAATACGCAATCCCTGCAAAGTGCGAGTGGCGTCATTATAACCCCGCTGCAAAGAATGTGCCATGAATTGAACAAATTTATGGGCCACAATCCTCCGAATCCTGTTAATATCACGGTTTCACGAGATGTCATTGTTGATGACAATATACGTTTCAACGAAGAATACCTGCTCAGATTAGTGAAACTCGTGACTTCTTTTGAACATTTTGTCAAAATCGACAACAGTCAAAAGGTATAACTTTAAAATGACTTTCAAATTACATTTTTATTTTCTAGTTTAACATTTTCCGCCACTTCTGGGCAACATTTCTCTGTATCGAACGCATCCATCAATCGATGCTTATGTTTGGAACTGACGAAAAAGACCTGCGTTATCTGCTTACAAATAGGCAAGCCATCGATTTCCAACTTTTATTTGATGATCCTCCTCCAAAAGACAGTGAAAACATAAAAATGTTTAAACCTATGATGGAACGGTATATTCGAAACTTGATAAATCCAATGAAAGCATTGGGTTTGACTGTTTTCGAACTGGCATTTATTGCTTCGCATTTGTTGTGGTCGCTTTATGGTGGGTTAAAACTTTAATTTTAGGCAAAAAAGTAACCAAAATATTCAATTTAGAAGTGAATGGCATCACTTCCGAAACCCACAAAATGGCCGAAAAACTCATGGAACGAAACGCCGCCGAAATGCATGACTATTACGTCTATGAACAAAAACTGCCGAATTATGCGGCAAGATTGTCAGCAATAACGGGTCTTGTCCCAGTTATTGAATCGATTTTGCGTTCAAGAAAGGATTTAATTATAGTTGGAAAGTTTTTTGACTTCCGGAAGATTGATTTTTTTGATTGTGAATTGATGGAATAGGCGACATAAACTGCTGTTATAAACATCCTGGTAACGTGACATGGAAACAATTACCATAGAAACAAACTGTGGATTAGTTGAACCCCGTAACTAGGTAACACTCAAATCCGTCAAGCTTTCCCATAGCGACGACAAACCTACTACCAGAAATACTCTTGGCATCGAGAAGAGCGTGGATGAAACCATCAGGAAGCGCGATTTGAAGAATGGAAGAATGAAGCAGCCTTCATCGACTTTGCCTAAGTGGAAATGCGCCACAGATCAGTGCGTCCTGTGCGAGGCGCATTTCTTTTTATGTGGCAAAACCGAAAACAAATTTTTCTGATCCTCGATTTGCGTTTCAACTATTACGAGTAATTATATACAATATCAATAAACACTTTAAATGTATTCTTGGACTTTGCGTTTGGTGTCATCATGCAGATAACAAGTTTCGCCTTAGTCACCATCATAAATGAAGCCTCGAAACTCCGTGATATCCCGGTAACATGGCATGGGAACATGCCATTCCACGTAGCCAACATGAGAATTATCGAAAAAACTGTTTATATCGCCCATAGCGACAACGCAACCATCCCCTCGAATACTGCTGGCCAATTTGGACTGCAGAGAGAGGTCCTTTGTCGCAAAACGACCTAAATTTTTGTAGTGCAGCTTGTTTGCGTATGTCAGAGACATTTGCGTGGATCAATACGTGAACGAGTAAGAACCACGGGAAATGAGTCATGAAATAAAGTTCTTCACAAAAAAATGTATCATTTTTATTGTTATTTTTTTCAGTTAAACGATGTCTTCCGACGAAGAAATTTGCCTTATCTGCGAACATCCGACAAGAAGCCTTCATTTTCAAGTAAGATAATTTTAATAACGTGAAATTATTTAAAGTTTCGCTTAAAGGTAAATTGTTGCCGTGCATGTGCATCCTTTTTCCGCCGCTCAATCAAAGCAAAACTTGTGTATCACTGCCAACGTGGCACTGGACGATGCGACCTAACTTCACGAGGTAAATCGAAACCAATATGTCGATATTGTCGATTGAAAAAGTGCATTAATATGGGGATGCGTATTGATGCAGACACTGAAGTCAATTTGGCTTCGAATTCCACTTCGCGGGCACCAGTAAACCAAGCCGTTACAATAATGCCACTAAGCGTGGACGGTCCAAACTTTAAATACAATCCAACTCCCTTATTAACTTTAGTTAAGGAAAATCTCACAAAAGACACTCGCAGTTTCACAAAACGCTCTATTGGCTTCGAATTATCACCGCTTCAGCAAATGTGCCAGCAGCTAACTCTGTTTTTGAACCAAAAAGCTATCAATCCAAGCAGCATAATAATATCACCAGACATAAACGTAACGGATAATATTCGATTTCATGAAGACTTTCTACAGCGATTAGCGCGAGTCGTTACTGGAACAGAGGACTTCGTCAAGATTGATAACCATCAAAAGGTTTGGAAATCAAAATTTGACACAAATAATGTTTAATGAAATTTTTAGTTCAACGTATTCCGCCATTTCTGGGCAACATTCCTATGTCTCGAACGCGCTTATCAATCAATAACCATATTTGGACAGGAAACAACTGATATGCGTTTCATGATAACCAACACGCAAGGAATCGATCTCGGACCAATCTACGGAATCCCCCAAGACAGTGAAGTTTGCAAACTTTATCAACCATTGGTAGACCGGTTTTTTGCGCATTTGATTAATCCAATGAGAGAACTGAAACTAACAATGTTCGAATTTTCATTTCTTGCTTCGCAGTTGTTATGGTCATTGATCGGTACTTTCTTTGTGAAAACTGATCATGTTAGATTGTGTAAAACCCGAAATTTTAGACGTAAACGGCTTAACTCCAAAAACACACGAAATAGCAAAAGAAGTTTTGGAGCGAAATTCGTCCGATATGCACAGCTATTACACGTATGACTTGAACCAGCCAAATTACGCACCAAGACTTTTAGCTATTGCTGGACTCGTGCCAGTAATAGAATCGATTATGCGTTCGAGAAAGGACTTGTTAATCATAGGAAAGTTTGTCAATATTAGGAAAATGGACTTTTTGGATTGTGAACTGATGGAATAATGACATTTTTAACTCATAAATGTCTGTCACTTCTCCTTGCTATGACTATGAGAAAAACGCCAAGTGCGTAATAAATCAATCAATCAATAAACATCGTGTTTTTATTACATGTCAGTGTTAACATCAACGAAGGTCAATTTAGGCAGTTTTTTACAAATCTTTACCAATGTCGGCAATTTCATCGATCAGGAAGTCGAGATCAGCTTTGGTTGTTCCTGGGTTCGATATGATCATCCGGAAGAAGTTTGGTTTTTCTCCGTCCGGTTGGTAGCCGACCATTGTAGTACCGCGTTCCATCATCTTTGCTTTGATCTTTGGCGCGATCTGAACAAATCCGCTATAATGAAACTTCAAACAAAGCTAACTAACCGTTTCAAGTCGTGCGTATTTTTCCTTGTCATCCAAGTGCCGAATGCTCGGTGGGACATACCAAAAGCTGACATTCAGATACTCCGGCTGAAAAACTCTTTTTCTTGATTGTGTATCTTAAAAGTACAGTATACCTTATCAATGATGACTTCATAACCTTCGGTAGCTTTGAGTCGATCAGTAAAATAAGTAGCCATATCCATCAGATCGTTGACCTGGCGCCGATAGCCCTCCATGCCCTTGGAACGCCACATTAGCCAAAGCTTGAAGATGTCATTGTGCCGTCCACATTGCATCGCCTTGTCGCCGGTATCGTACTTGACATCGTATTGTTTGTCTTTCTGGAAGAGGTAATCCGCTGCCATTTGATGTGTGTCCATGAGGAGGCCATCGTGACGAATGAAGCAAGCGCTGCATTGCAGGAGGGCGCCCATCAACTTGTGTGGATTCCAAGTCACTGAATTGGCGCGTTCGATTCCGGCGAGTTTTGGTTTTTGTTCGGGGGATAGGAGAAGGCCACCGCCCCATGCAGCCTAGAAGAAAACAATACTCTTTTATAGGAAAATCTAAAAAACTTACATCAACATGGAACCACGTCTTCTGACGTTTGCAAATGTCGGCGATCTTCTGCAATGGGTCGATGGCGCCGAAAACGGTAGTGCCGGCAGTAGCGCAGACGAAGAAGGGCTGCAGTCCTTCGCGCTTGCATTCCTCGATCTTTCGTTCAAGGGCTTCTGGATCCATTCGACCAATGTCGTCAGTAGGGATGTGGAAGCAGCGATCGGTACCGATTCCAAGGACAGCGGCGGCGCTTTTGATGGAATAATGGCCCTGAAAAAGCACACAAATCTTCTTTTTGGACAGCCAGGTATACTGTACTTACAGCTTCCGATGTGAATATGCAAAGTTTATCCGACATTCCCTGAGCCTTTATACCAGGAAAGTGGTAATGACGGGCAGCATTGACCGCATACATGTTAGCGATGGCACCACCGGGGGTGAAAATAGCATCACCTTCGTTAGGACCCCAACCAATGAGATCAATCATGCGCCGGATGACCTCATGCTCCATCAGGGTGAACACAGGGGCGACTTCATAGGTGAACATGTTGGTATTGGCCGTGGCTGTAAGCCATTCACCTGCCATCGAGACCAAATCGAGGCCACAGGAGATTTGGTTGAAAAAACGGGGATGACCGGTGCGGACACTGTACTTGAGGACTTGCTCGCAGGACTAAAAGCTCGCCAAGGGGCGTCAGTGACATCAATGGTAAATAATCTTACCTCCAACAACTCCTGCAAGTTCATCGGCTTCTCCGGGATTTTCAAATCTATCATTTTTTTCAAGTCTTCAGGCTGATGAAAATCCAGAACCTTAGTACTACGCTTGTGCTCCTCTTTGATGTAGTCGTAGAGGATGTCAACGACTTGTTGGAGAAAGGCTCGAGAGTTTTCCCAGCCGTTGACGTTATTAGGTAGGAGGTCTAGAAACTGTTAAATAAACAGTGACTGCGACAATGACCTCTGACTCACCAGTATCATGAAGCTTCGCAATGCGGTTCAAAACTTCTTTAGGGTCAGTGTTGTCAGTACGTCGCGCCGAACCAACCCCCGACGCAACCGGAATCCCAGGATTGACCACAGGATTATCACGTAACGCATCCGAGGTCTACAAGTTATTTGTAGTGTTCTGTATTTATATGAACGCGTATACAATTCTATCAATTCAAACTGAACATAGAAGTTCTACAAAATCCCTGTATTTGTCTGTATGAGTCTTGTACTTTCTAAATGTTATTGTAATTCTGTATGTTCAACAAATAGAGGACCTAGTTTGTGTTAATTGTCCATGTGATTGTAGGTTTGTTTTGACATTTCAAAACGTCACTAACCTTTGACACTGTGGCAAGTGCAGATGGGTGAAGTGTGGACAATGCCCTTCGAGATGCGACAAAGATGGTCGAAATTGGCTTGTTCATCATCTGGGAGGTGGACGACACGGGGGTGGTGGGTTGACGGCAAGTTTGTTAGTAGTGTCAAATGAAAATTGAGATTCATGGAACCCTCCAGGTCCCAAAATCGATAACAAAACATGCAAATTACAAACATGAAATAGTGAAACCTTTAAAAGTCTAGGTGTTATTTCACAAAAGTACATTGTGTACCATTGTAATTTTTTAAATCACTGTAAAAGTTTTTTTTGTAAATTAAGTGAAAAGTAAATGCAACTTGTTTTGAAAACATATTAATAAGATCAAACCCCCAGCAAAATAATGTTACTTTTTATTGGTTGAACAAATTGACCGTAACAGGCTTAACGCTTTTTTAATGTATTACTATCCACATACCGAGCCGATTCCAAGGAGTGCCACGTTCCTGGTCCAGGGATGAAAGTACGAGAGTTGAGAGTTAGTTGCGCGTGCATAACGGCACACATTTTCGAATTTATTTGCGTAGTCTGTTGTGTTTTGACCACGTGTTTCTCATAATAATTTGTGGAATTATGATTTAATAAAAAGTGCGAACAACGGGCCTTTAAAAACGTTTAAAGACAGGTTTATTTGTGCCAAGGAACTCCCACGGTGAAAAAAAACAAGTGCTTGCGTCCGCAGGCAAGGCCACAGTAGCGTACTTTCCTCTCTGGCACGGTGTTCCTGGGGCTAATTCCTTCCTTGCTGACATTAGCATTTACTCAAAACTGACTACCTTTAAGGTGGTACCATTTGCTTATTTCAACGAGTCATATTACGAACGGTTGCAAATTATCATGCAATGCCTAGCTAAGTGGTTTTGCCTTCCCCCTATGATTCATGATTACTTTATCATAAAAAGCTGTATGAGAATGTCTAACATGAAAATGACCATTACCATATTCAACTCTCTTAGCGAACACACGACTTTTGAACTGATTTAACCCTCTTGTTTGACTGTTTTAGCGTTGATCACGATGACATCTGCAATAGAAACCACCCCCACATTGCCGCCTGGGGCAGCGTAAGTTTTTTGCATCCATAATTGCAATTTCCTTGTTTCAATTCTTAGATTTGTATAGTTCGTTTTTCAATAGTTGTGTAAATTACAATGTTAGTGTTGCTTGTAAATGTTTTTATTTGGCTAAAACAAATAACTCTTCACTATAATTTTAGACCAATGGCAATGTCACCTTACTACTATTTGGGTGTTGACATCCTGATTATAACTTTACAAACACTAAGCATAATCGGAAACGGATTCGTTATTAGTCTTTTTATAATGTAAGTCAAAACTTTTTTACAATTTACAACTTCCAGTAAATACCGAGAGTACCTATTTTACAGCTTTAAACGTCTACGACAAAACATGTCATTGCGACTTTTGCTCCTTCTTTGCTGTTCAGATTGGGTTTTCGCAGTATTAGGTAAAAACAATTTATGACACATAAATCATTGTCCGAAAAAAGCAAAACATACATGCATTTTTTACAAGAGGTTCTTTTTTGCAGCTTTACCTTATACGGTATACTATGTCGTCGGTTGGAACCAAATCATGTTCGATTATAATGCAATCATCATTTCTTTAACGGGATCAGCTTTTATATTAGCATATAAAGTAAACTTGATTGTAACCATTGCGATTGCGGTTGATCGGTTGCAGGTAAGTAACATCCAAAACGGCATCATGACTTTAAAAACACAAAACATTATAAAAATTGTTTTTCAGGCGATGCGAATGCCAGTCTATTATCGACGAAAAAGCCAAATGTGCTATGTTTGGATGACTTTGTTCATCGGTCTCGCATGGGGTGCCGCTGATACTGTATCCATGATCATAATGACACCCTTGAACGTGCATATTTACAATTGTGCCGCAATGGGTTGTTTTCAAGCTAACGATTTTCGGGCTTATTGGGGTATCAGCAACATGGTAAGCCTCAACCAAACATCTTCTTTACATAAATGTCTTTTCAGTTTCTAAACGTGATTGCCATGCTCCTAACAATCTGGGTCGCCCATGAACTCAGCGGTTTCAAACGAAAAAATTCAGTTACCCTCGGGATTCGTGAACAAAAACAGCTTACACAGGTCAGAAAAGACGCTGATACCTCGAATGTAGATTTTTGTTTTTGTGGACATTGATTGTCATCGCCATGCAATATTGTTTTATCATGCCCTTTTTAGGCGAACAGACTTAGCTTTGGAATTCTACTCATTTCAATGCTATTTTTACTAATTCCATCAACATTTGTCGGCGTCATTGACCTTATGAAGTTGGAAATTTTCAAGAAAATTGGTCCATTTTACATTATTGGATTGCTTTTGGCCGGCGTGCTTAACAGTGTTGTCTACATAACACTACACGCAGAATTACGAAAAGCTGCCAATGCCCTTTGTAGTGGAAAGTTGGTGATGGAAAGTTCGACGGCGGTGTCACCGACAACAAATGCTTACTCGACGTTTTGAACAAAATCAATCTCGAAACGTCGGGTACCAAAATTGCCATTTTTTGCATTCGTACTTGTAAACATAAAATTTTTGAAATCAAGCTCTATTTATTCCAATTTGAGACACAAAATAAGGTTATATAGATAATATGTATAGTTGTCGTGCAAAACATTTACAAATTTATACGCACTGAAACGAAAAAAACACGAATAAAGCCCGGTATCGTTGTGCCAACAAATTGATTGAATGCTGGATTTGAATAGAATGAAACAGAACAATGGTCAAAATCGAAAACCGATTCAGTTTAGAAGTCAAACCTATGCTCTTTGAACATAATACAATTGGACGGAGGAAAGTACCCCGGAAAAGCGGTCAGAAATGCAGTGTCAAAGGTGGGGATTGCTTGGATTCGAATTTTGACATCGCATTTTTGGGATTTTAAGGTCAGTTGAATGTCAAAAACTTCAAATCAAGCAATCTCGGTGAAATAACTTTGAAAAGTGCAGTGAAAAAGTGCCAATGACAAACATCGCCAAGTGTGTGGGTGGACAGGATAGTTGAAGAAGTCCATGTGGAAACCGAGTTTAAAACTTGTGGGAAGCGAAATGTTGATACGGCTGAGATCTCGAAACGGCACGGCAACGGCCAAAACATAGATAGGGTGGGGAAAGAAAACCCGTAGGATAGGTAAAGATAGGTTGGTTACTGTACTTAGGGTACTGTACCATGAATACAGTAAGACAGACTAGGAAACATCGGGAAGGGGTGGGGGTGGTGCCGTGTCGTGACGTTTGCCGAAGAAACCGGACCACTCGGGCAACATGGCGTAGAGTCGTTGACGGAGACTCGACGCATCACTGCCATTGGAGGATGTTACAGATGGCAGGGAGTGCCGAGAGGTGGTCTCGCTGGGGCAATAGTCCTCGGGATCGGAATACTCGGACGATGCATTAAGGCATTTCTGACCGGCTGATTGTCAACTCGCACGAGGCTGATTGCCTTCGAGTTCTTCGTCCTTGATTTCGAGGATTTCAGGGTGCCGTTCAATGACTCTCATTAGAATGCCATTGATGTATTGACGAAGTTTCTGGTTGTCGAGTTCCTGTTCTTGTAAGGCGTTCATCAGCTCGGTGGAATCCATCGAATTCAGCTCGTCAGCTAAGCTCATACCGCCTTGCAGTAAAACACGCCCACGCGCAACACTATCATGAAGCATGGTGGACTGAAGCTCTTCATTTGTTGCCTGAAGGGTGCGATTCTCTTCCCGAAGGTGTTCAATCTCCTCCTCAAGGATTATCATCTGATCAGCCAGGCTTCCATGCCGAGGCTGACCCTTGTTTCGGAGTTCATCCGTCTGTCGGGTGAGTTCTTCCAGCAATTCCGAAGAGTTTTCAATGTCATTCTGAGCTTCGAGTTTGTACTTCTCAAAGTCGTGCTTCAAATTATTCCGTTCAGATTCCAACTTTTCAACGTTGCTCAACGCTTCATCGAGTTGCTCCGACAATTCGGCATTTACTCTCTCCAGTTTCGTGACTTCGGCTTTTGTCAATTCGTGTTCTTTTGTTTTTAGTTCGAACTTGTGTTGCAACTCCTGAAAAGGTTAAAGTTACAGTAATCACTCAATTTCTATACCAAAATTTCTTTCATCGATCTCCGAATTTGCGTTTTTTGTAGTTCTCAAGTTTCAAATCGCCCAAAACAGCGACAAAACAAACAAACTGTCGTCTATTGTGTGAGTATTACACTTTTTGGAAACTGAAGTCTTTAGAAACATGGCCTTTTTCAATGCCCCAAAGTGGTCCAAAATTTGAGACAGGTTTTTCTTCCCTTTTGAAATAACGTACAAAAAACGATGCAAAAAACTGTCTTAAAGATTCATGGTTATTTTGTTTCGCCGCCAATTCCGCGACAACGATGAATGAGCCCCCAGGGGTTAGGCAGTCGCCACAGGCAATCGGACTTCCTAGCATCCGAGCCTGTGACGGCGGCGGCGCAAGTCGAGTACAGAAGGGGGATTTTCGATTATTGAGTTCCGTGATGGGGACACAAATGTTTCAATTGTAACTACTCGATAACTTGACAAACCTTTAATTGAAAGTCGATTGTCATAGTTTCAATCTGCTTTTGTCGGTCATATTGAGCTAATGCGTCTTTGGATCGTTGTTTTTCTTCCTCGAGCTTTTCTTTCCATCTGTAATAAACGGAAAACATTAACAACAAGGACTTTGGCATGCATGTAAGTCATTTCCGGGAGGAAATTTTAAATTCGCATTGTGCATTGACGGTGATGGTGGCGTCGGAAAGACAATAAAAGCGCCGCCAAAACAATGGCTGACTTGTGCAAACATCTGGTTGTACCCGTTGGAAGGGGTTCCAGATGTCGACCAATTCTTAAAATAAGTAACTAAAATAGCCCACCTTCTCTCAAATTCTGATTGCTGCTCCTCCAGAGTGTGCATCCGCTCTTGAAGGACGGCACATTCCGTCTTCAATCTCGACTTTTCCTCATTTGTAGCCAAATAGGAATCTTGCATATCACTCAACTGCTTCGCCAACATGTGAACGTGCGAAGATGTTTCCGAGAATTCACTGTGGATCTCATTGTCAGAGCAGAGGATGTCAGGTTCACTTGAAAATGACGTTCTTCGGGATCCGCGTTGACCACCATTTGCATACAGTCGCGATGCCACTGATGCGGAGGTTGGACTGCTTGTGAGGCGCATCCCGTTGGGGGTGTCCTGCAATTCCATAATATAAACTTTACGGTAATGGGTTTTCACGGTTTTGATAAAACTGAAACTAAATAGCGTCAAAACGTCTCGCCTTAAATTCCAACCCGCCAATTAAGGTCAAACCCAAGACAGTGGAACAAATTGATTGCGCAAGAGCGGAACTGATTGACAAAGACTTTTCCCTGATTACCACCCAGTTTTGACTAATCGACTCCATCAAGAAGGAAAAGAATGTTCAACCCATGTAAAACAAAAACAAAAAACCAAACATTAGCAACGACGAAAGTTGACAAAGCTCCCACAAAGAGGTCAACCATAGTCCATTCCCCAGAGTGAATCCGCCTCCCGGTCCCCTATCTGTTGCACCCCGGCGTTCATACCAACACTCCAGACACTAAGAATTGTGTAAACGGGCGGGTTGCATCAGCAACCGCCACCACCACGGCACCAGAATCCCCCAAGGGCGCCGTTGACAGCGCATTAGTCAAGACCGACGGGAGACCTCGCAAAGCTGCTCACACACAAAAAAAACCCGGCTAGCCCCCCTTGCCTTTGACTTTTTGACCACAATGGTCCGGTTTCGTCGAAGGGACTGTAGTGCCCTTCGGCATGCCTTCTGGTGGCAGCCAAAGGCACAGTTGATTAGCAATTCGAATGAATGCGCACACCCCAAAAAGAATAGGATAGCACAGGATAAGCATGCATGCCATCGTTCGTTTTTCTGAGTTAAACGATGGTATTTTGGGCTGGAAGACAAAAAGCATCAAATGAAATGGCCTCAGGAAGGGTGTAGTGCCAATGACAATGCCGACCAAATTTCGAATGCCCTTGAAGGGCTATTAAAATGGTGGCGTGCAATTTTGGATGCAGGATAGTAACGTTAAGCGTCAAGGATTCGGAAAAATTAAGCAATAAAAAAACGTAAAAATGCCACAAATTAAAGGGGCGTTTATTGGCAAAGTGTCCCTAATGCCAACGAAGATTGGCGTTGTGTCCTGAAGGCCAAAAAACATAGGAAGTCTCAATTTTTTGACTTTTTACAGTCCAAAACGCGTTTACAAGATATAAAACGAGTATAAAGTGTTCAAAATGCAAAACAATGGTAGAAGTTTTAGTACTTTCGTTCCGCGGAGAAAGGAAAAACCTGATCCGACAGACTGCCACAAAGTTACAATCACTTCACCACAGACACCAGCTGTGAATTTCGGAAAAAGAGGCTTGTCACTTTCTTGCGAACTCCGTTTTTACCTCATGCCAGCCATAGTCATATGGCAGTGGGCCCCGCCTTTTTCCAGCGCGACAAATGTCATAAAGGGATAAATGAAAACAGAAATTATATGCATACACATGTAATGTCAAGAGGGGGAGATAGAAACGTGCATGACGTAAACAAATATAATATTTGTTACGTACGAATACTGTACAGCAATGGGGGGTTCAAACAATAAAATGCGGGGCTGATGGTTTACCGACTCCGCCACCTACAGCTTTTTGGGTTCCAAAAAAGGTCCCATTGACTGGGTTGAACAGTTTCGTGGAGGCTGGGTTCTTCAACCCCTCAATCAAACCGAAATTGGAACGACCCTCATTGACTCTATGTATGTAGAATTTCGTCGTCTTTGACGAGCAACGTACACATTGCGTTTTTTTCCAAAACCGAAAAGAACTAACAAACAAAGTCGTCGATGATCAGATGAACGGCTGGCGCGTACGAAAAACCGAGGGTGAAGTGAAGAAAAAGTTCAAATTTCGTTTTTAACTTGATCTTGCGGGGCTCTCCAGAGTGAACAAACGTATGAGTCAGAGAGTATGAGGTCGTCAGAGAGTGGACAGTTTCAAAGTTTAAGTTTTTTGCAAGATGATAAATCGTGCAAGTGACCTGCATGTCAGGCAGGTGTTAAAAATACAGATGAAAAATTTGTTTTATGAATCCTTTTTGGTAATGTAAATATTTTGCTAGAAGCAGTGGAAAATGGCTTATCCGACCAAAGCTCAAATGTTCAAAAGAGTACGGTTATTGTACGTTTTACAAACCTAATTTGTATTCGAAAAACGGAAAAAGGTAAGCCGTTTCCCACACGCCAACGCGCTCATTAATTTTGTCCCAGAGAACGTTAAATGCAAACAAAGTTCCAAAATGCAAAAACCGTGATAACAAAAAGTCAACAAAAACTCACCACGTCGTTATTGAGTGACTCGTAGATGCGTGCCATCAGCTGATAAACGCGTCTGTTTTGTGTTTCTTGTTGCCCTCAGGCGGGTTTTCGCCCCCGAACAACACCAATTAACTAACCACCAACCAGGTAGGTAGTCGATGGATGGAATTTGTGTCGAAATGGAAACACGTTCGAGTTCGACAAACGTGGAAAATAAAAAGTAGAAGGGATTCTGAATCACGCCGGATCTAGCGTAGCTGTCACAGGTGTGATACCGGCCGGATTTGAGCAACCGGAGCAGACACAAATAAGGGACTCTATTTCCGATGGGTTAGCTTACATTACTCAGATAGAGCCGGATAAGCTGCAAAAAACAACAAATATGGGCTGATCTGAATTCACGCGCGATGGTAAGGTAGCATTTCGAAATATGGGGGCTAAAAACGTGGCAGGCAGGTAGTAGGGAACCACGTCAAACAGCTGCGTAAGCAGACAAATAAATGTATTTGGTTTCTTATCACGGAATTTGGCCTATTTAGCCGAAACAATGGTTGGCTTTGTTCAAATAAACGGAAACTCCTCCGTTTAAAGGTGGTTAAACAAAGCTGCATGGGAAAAGAGATTCCGGAAGGCTGTATCCTGTCTTCAAATGCGTCAAAAACTGATTTATGCTTCCATGAAAATGTGAATGCTAACAGCTGCTGCCATGGTAGCTAGCTAGCTTGACGAGAGTCGTGAAGTAACCAGGTGGTGAAGCATGAGCCCCCTTTTCACGTCAATATGGGCTAGATAGGGCACTACCAGCACCACCTTCGAAGAGCAACGCCCGCGAGAGACAGCTTGCAGCTCGGGCGGTAAAGTGAAAAAAGGCCCAGCGGGCGTGCCTCAGGCTATTGCTGGGCAACGGGAGGGAGCTCGCCGACAGACGGACACGGGAGAAAAAGCATACTATGTATTTTCGAGAATATAGGGTGCACCTGGTGGACTGGCTGCGCACCATCCACGGTTGCATCGATTGAAGAAGTGAATGTATGTGTCGCCATGGTGGTCGACTAGAGGGGGCGAGCTGGAGGCTTCGCAGGTCCGCGTGGCGAAGGAGCCTTTGACAGGAGACTTGCGCGAGCCCTCTGCGCAGAACACCGCCAGTCGCCACCGTGATCAAATATCCTCCCTTTGTCTTGCTTCGTGGTGTTCACCGAATTGAGGTGGCTGGCAGTCTATCTGGGGTAGGTGGAGGACTGGTTGACCACGCAGGCATGGAGGCACGGCTAATTGTCGCTCCGAACAATGACTTCAGAGCCCGCTGGCAGTGAAGTGGTTCATCGCCATCGTCATCACGCATGACACTGACTGTTGAATTGAGTGACGAAAGCGAATGAAAGACGGAGTTTCGACATCGTGGATCAATCCATTCAAACTTCGATCAAGGAACTTGAACGTCCTTCCAACCATCACTCCAAATTACACGCATAAAACCACAAAAAAGCCTTATTCCAAGGCTAAATTATAAATAAAGCATAAAAAAAGGTAAGCGACCTTGAATAGCATGCATACAACAGAAAATGGACAGCTTGGATTGTCTGACAGGACCCTCGTCCAGCGAAGGGGAGCTGCTCCCGAGGACTAAGGATTGTCGACGGCTATGGGGGCTATGGTAGGGGTCACTGCGCACGCAAGCACGCTTGTCAGTCAGCTTTCGCGCAATCCTAGGGCTAAGTAATGTCTTTTTTGGGGATGAATGTTGGGATTGAAAACCACATAGCCTGTGCATTTCAACGATAGGGGCTTCGGAGGGTCAGCTACTATAGCTTTCGGACGAAGACAGACTGTCTGTCGGGCGGGGTTTTGAAAGAGAGGCTCATGGCACTTGGTTAGGGTCATTGATGATGGAGTTTAGAAAGGGGTATGATTTGAAGGCGGGAAATTGTGTCAACAACGATTATTTGATGGAAGACACTCTCAGGGATTAAAGAAATTTCGAAAAATGGCGATTATAAGTTTGAAAGAACGCTAAAAATAAGCAAAAAGTGCAATTATGTCTTATAAACAGGCAAGTTATCGGTGTTCAATCATCGAAAAACAACCAAAAACAATGCAGATTCGCATCGATAAGTGTTTATACGCGCCTAGGATTATCACGTTCGAAGACAATGACCAGTGTCACGCCAGAATCGCGAGAAAGGGAAGATATTTGGAACACTCCAACTCACGCATCGGCCCTTAAGTCAATACAAGCTTTCAAATATAGCGCGATCGGACGTGTCAACACCCTATCCTTTCACTTGTGAATGTATGTACTAAATACACAACCACGTAAATAGTTACAAAACGGCTTCGACCTCCGACCAGCCAAACACCCTCGCAAATATCGGGGCCACAACAAAGACACAAGTAAAAGTTGTATTTGAACATGGAATTCCGTCGATTTGAATCGAAAACTGTAAACGGATTCCTTTTAAATGGGCATTCCAAAGTACAGGCCCAAAAACAAAACTTCCCATTGTATTGTCCGTATTGTAAGAAGTTGCCGGTAGGCCATGGGCCAAATAACAATGATCATACATTGCTCATGTGCACCGTTCTATACACCTTTTTCGTTATCGGGGCGGCAAAAAAATAGCAAAACTAGCGAGTGTTTTGGGACCTGACGAGAGGCTTGAAGCGGTGTGAAGACGGAAAAAAACAATATTTTAAACTGTCGACGTTGGGAACGTGCTTGTCGAAATAGATTTTGTTCAACAATTGGTCATGTCCGAGGACTCGCTGGATAAAGCAAAGGTTGTCGTCGCGGGCGATGGTTATGGTGAGTGCCATTGTTGGATTTGACCACTTCCGGAAGGCTGTAAACAGCGTTTCGGAAGAGAGGCTGAGTTTGTATAAAGTGGTTTTTGAACGTTTTTAGTCGGCAAAACGGCCCTCTTGACGCGGTACCTATTCGGACGTTTCATATCAGATTACCATTTCACCGTCGGCATCGACTTCCATTCCAAGGCGGTCACTCTGCCTGGGAACAAGGCCATCAGACTGCAATTGTGGGATACGGCTGGTCAGGAGCGGTTTCGGGCACTCTTGCCGAGCTATTTGAGGGATTGTTGTGTCGTTTTGGTGGCTTATGATTTGACGAGTAAGCAAAACTTTACCTTAATTTAAAAAAATTTTTTAAATAACAAAATTCCAGACAAACAAAGCTTCAATGGCCTCGCTTTCTGGATCGAATACGTCCGTCGTCATTCTAACAATCAGGCAGCTATCATAATTGTCGGAACAAAGAGCGACCTTACCAATGATAGGTTAGTTTTTAGCTTCTTTCAACTGCAACTTCAACTGACCCCAATCTGAACGGCTTCAAATAGAACTCCGTTTTCCCCTTGCCCGAAGCCAGCCATTTCTTTTCATATTTCTTTCGAACACATTTTTTCACACCCGATTTTTCCCTCACTATGTCATGCATGATTCGCCTCGCATGCATGCAAAAAAACTTTTCAATGCTTCAATCAATGGAATGAAAAAGAAAAAAGTGTGATTAGAGCCATGTGTCACGGCGCTGCCTGTTTCGAAATCAAATCGACCCTTTTTGTATGCTAACTTTTATCAAAAGCTAACATTGCAATGTTGAACGCATAGTCCAGAATGTCGACGTCAACAACGCACCGAGACTAAAGCACAGACAGTTCTTAATGTTAGTGTAACTGTATAATTATTTCAGACAAGTATCTCGAGCCGAAGCCGAAAAGCTCGGAGAAACGTTTGGCGTCGTCGTTACAGAGGCGTCCGCATTAAGTGGCGATGGAATTAATGAACTGTTCCAACTTGCTGGACAATTGGCAGCTCAAGTTCGACTAGCGAAAGCCAAACCGGATTTGGATGATGCACGAAAGACTGCAATTAAACTGAGTCTGGAACATCATAAAATGGTTAAAAACAAACATTTTATTAAGCGTTGTTGTATGTAAAGGATTTTTTTATGTATCTATTGGCACAAATAAATACGTTGCAATGTGTTAATAAATGCGTCATTTTGCCAAAATTTGATCAAAAAACTTAATATTAGCATGGAATTTTGCAAAAGTAGTATAAAACTCTTTCTCTTTTACTTAAGTATATACCTTCAGGCAAAAGCGACCTTTGTCTTTGTCTTATCAAAAAAAACAATAGTCGTTATCAACCCTTCTGTGTATTTCGTTACAATTTTTGACGTAAAAATTGAGGATCCGTTCCAAATAGGATCCATGTAGGCATTGGGTGGCACAGGAAAACTAAAAAGATCTCTGATAGTGGCGACAGTAAGTAAGATAAACACTAGTTTTGTGATGAATCATTGAAGTGACGTTCTTCAGAGATAAGCATGCTTGCTAACATGGACCAGTCAACCGATAGTGACTGGCTGTTAGCGCGGCACAACGCGCAGCAATGCCAACGGTAATGGAATCTCAACAGATGACATCGCAACAGAAAGCTTCATTATGCTTC
Organism: Panagrellus redivivus; assembly: GCA_000341325.1. Taxonomy (NCBI): domain Eukaryota; kingdom Metazoa; phylum Nematoda; class Chromadorea; order Rhabditida; family Panagrolaimidae; genus Panagrellus; species Panagrellus redivivus. Next base: position 24,057 of record KB454957.1, read on the forward strand.
AAAGATAGCACGATTCGAAATGGATTTGTACGGAAAGTTTTTGCTTTGTTGACCGTTATGGTATGTTTTTCCTTTAAACTAACGTTACAGTAGTCTAACGTAATTACATTTCAGTTATTGATAGTATCTGTCATGGCAGCAGTTCCCTTCGTATTTCCATCTCTAAAAGACTCCATTCAAGACGATCCAATTCCATTTTTCATTAGCTTGGGAGTTTTTGTCGTTGTATCAATCTTACTTATTTGCATCGAACGCCTTCGTCGAAATGTCCCTTACAATCTCATTGCCATGGGCATTCTAGCCGTTGCAACTGGCTACATGATCATGATGATCTGTTCATTTCTCGATATTGTCGCAGTTTTGATGGCATTTGGAGGCACAACTGTTGCTTGTTTGCTTGTAGCCGGATTTGCACTTCAGACAAAAGTAGATTTATACAGTAAATTCGGAGGACTCTTCGTGTTTTTTTCACTATTTCTGCTAGCTGGTGTCCTATTTAGCTTCACAGCATTAGCTCAAGTACCAGCTTTAATGTGTTTATACTCTTGGCTCGGCGTTGTTTTGTTTATGCTGTTTTTTGCTATCGACATCCAGTTGGTAATGGGAGGACATCGATTTGCCATTGACGAAGAGGAATACGTGTTTGCTGCTTTAACTTTGTTTTTGGACATTGTAAGTGTACTGTTACATGCTTTCATGACTAATGGTTGCATTTTAGATCAATATTTTGATAAGATTATTGTCATTAGTTGGAGGCAGTGGCAAATGATCTTTACGTTTCACATGTAAATACAATCTTGACAAACCAAAGCATCGATTTTTATTCTATTTTTACAATATCATGTTAACCTATGAAAATAAAATTGATAACACTGAAAAAATCGGTTAAGAAATGTTTCAAAGATCCGATTTGCGATGCAAAAAAGGAAAATAATCGTTAATGCATTTTAGAGGGTACTTTGTTAGTCATAATACTGAAAGTGTTAAAAAGCTATATAATTAAAAATCATAACCCAAATGCGCATAGACAGATGTTTTTTATAATGTTACAACATGGTGTCATATCGTACGAGCAAAAATACTAGATTATGTAGTTGAACAGCATGACGACTGCCGATGGTGACGATTATGCATCACTAACTCTCTCTGATTATTTTATCGATCGAAAGTATGGCTTTATCCCAGTTTTGATTTGCGCATTTACTTCTTCATCATTTGTTATGTATGTAATTTTCACCCAGTCGAATTCCCTAGGTTCCTTCAAAGTATTTCTATTCTTCCAGACATTATGGGCTCAACTGTTTGAAATTGCTATTATTTTAACAAATCCGGTTCCATGTGTGCCATACACGGCAGTACTGATAGTAAGTGTTTCAATGACGACTGTGAAAAGTCAAAATACATTCAATTATTACAGGGCGGAATCTTCCGTGAAGTTGTGACATACGAAGCAGCTGTCGGATGTGCTTGTCTATTTTTGGACGCAGTACCACCAGTGAATGAACCTCATGCACGCCCCCGCCAGACACATCAGCAAGACA
>AOMH01000711.1:0-17475 GCA_000341325.1 Panagrellus redivivus
CGCCCCCAGAACCCCCCCCCCCCCCTAAATACGCCCTTGTTCTACTCGCTAATGGTATCACTTACTTCGTACGGACGAGTGCAGTCTTGCAAACCCATGCGTGTTATTCCAAAATCAATAGCAACAAGTACATTAGAAAGACAGTGTGTTTCATATTACAAAACTGCAAACATTCGGACCTCCAATGGCGGAATTGGCATGAAGTTAACATCATCTAAACCAACGTTGGACGATAATGACAATAAGAAGCATAGTATTGATGATTTTTAGTTTATTCTTATGTTAGAGATTGTTTAAAAAAATTAAAAGTTAAACTCATTATGAAGTCACATCATGACTAGAAAGCACAGAATACAGTTGTTTTGTTGTTGAAAGTTAAAATCAACAGTCTCATTGCCTCGGTCGTGTGATAGTTGCAAAAACTGACAAACCGCGAAGGCGGGCCCGGCGGCAACATGTTTATAACAGCGAAATGGCCCGGCCTGACTAGCGTTCAATTGATTTTTCTGTCTTACATGTTTGTTTTAGGTAAAAATCTCAAAATGGCTCGATACACTCTCACTTATTTTGATATCCGTGCTCGCGGTGAGGCCATTCGGCTTCTGTTCAAGTACGCCGGCGTCGAATTCAAAGATGTCCGCATCCAGCGCGCTGACTGGCCCAAAATCAAACCTAGTAAGCTTGTTTTTGCAATATTAAGAATGTTTGCTATCATAAATCTTCAGCCACCCCGACCGGCAAGCTGCCCTATCTCGAAGTCGACGGCAAAATCCTGCCAGAATCCGGTGCGATTCTCCGATACCTCGCTCGCCAATTCAAGCTGATCGGTGACAACGAACTTGAAACCGCCTTCGCCGACTCTGTTGTTGAAACATATCGCGACTTCAAGGCTAATATCCGCCCCTATGTCCACGTTTCTGCTGGACTCGCTAATGGAAATGCTGATGAGCTCTATAAAGATGTCTATGTCCCCAATCGTGACATCGCTTTCAAGTATCTCGAAAGCGTCCTCGCCAAATCTGAATCTGATTTCATCGTCGATAGCGGAGTGACCTATGCCGACATTTTCATTGCCGAACACATTACCACGCTGTTATACTTGGACCCAAGCTTCGAAAAGGCATTGCCCCAGTTTGTTGACTATCAACAGAAAGTCTTTGCCTTGCCCCAAATCAAGGACTACGTTGCTTCTCGAAAGGTTTCTAAAGTTTAATCTGTTTTGTAATTTTTTTGGCATTAAATATGAAATACGAATAAATAAACATATTTATTTTACTTTTTTACAAATTTGAGCATTTTTAAGTGAAATATGTGCAGGAATGGACACTTTTTTTCTTGTTACACGATACAAAAGAAACGATAAAGTTTGATCATCAGAGAATTCTACGACTTTTTGGTATTCTTGCATAGTGGGACGTTTTAGTTAGTGCATCGTAATTTGCATGCACACGAAAGCAACAGTTTACTTGTTGCGGCCGTGTGTTGTCCGTTGCGAACATTGATGGACTCGAAGGGGCGTGCCCGGTTCGTGCACAAAAAGACTACGCTTTCGCAACACTACGCGACGCATAAACTTATGTCTACGCATCGCGTAGTCTTTTGATGAAAAGACTACGCTCGCGTAATAAAGAGACTACGCTCTGCGTATTCTTTACACTACGTTCAAGCGTAGTGTTTTTGTGCACTACGCTTGGCGTAGTCTTTTTAATACGCATTTTTTGTGTGTAGCTCAGTGGTCCCGTCGGACTAGCGTTCAATTGATTTTCCTTTCTTACATATTTGTTTCAGGTAAAAATCTCGAAATGTCTCGATACACCCTCAATTATTTCGATTTTCGTGGTCGGGGTGAGCCCATTCGGCTTCTGTTCAAGTACGCTGGTGTCGAATTCAAAGATGTTCGCATCCAGCTCGCTGATTGGCGCAAGATCAAACCTAGTAAGCTTGTTTTATTTTTTATTCTGTTGAGCATCATAAATTTGCAGCCACCCCGACCGGCAAGCTGCCCTACCTCGAAGTCGATGGCAAAATCCTGGCAGAATCCGGTGCCATTCTTCGATACCTCGCTCGCCAATTTAAGCTGAACGGTGACAACGAACTTGAAACCGCCTATGCCGATTCTACCCTTGAAACGTATCGTGACTTCCAGGCGAACATGAACCCCTATTTCCGCGCTTATGCAGGATTTTCTAAAGGAAATGTTGAGCAGCTCTACAAAGATGTCTACATCCCGAACCGTGACACCGCTTTTAATCATCTCGGTGCCGTCCTCGCCAAGTCCAAGTCCGGATTCGTCGTCGACAGCGGAGTGACCTATGCCGACATTTTCATCGCCGAACACATCACCACGCTGTTGTCTTTGGACCCAAGTTTCGAAAAGACATTGCCTCAGTTTGTTGACTACCAAAAGAAAGTCTTTGCCCTGACCCAAATCAAGGATTACATTGCCTCTCGAAAAGTTTCTAAACTTTAATTTGTTTTGTTGTTCTTTTTTCATTGATAATGAAATACGAATAAATAAGCAGGTGTTTATCTGCAAAATTTATCAAAGATTTTGAGCATATTTCAGTGAAAAACACAACTAAAAGGCCGACAAATGGATCGAAATGCATCAATTGACAAACAGATGTAAACAAAAAGACACAAATTGTGTAGTCAAAAACAAGCATGGTCACCCAAATGGTGTTTTCGTTTCTTGCAAGTGCAAATGGTTCCCCAATTCGTGTTGTTGAAAACGTTGAATCTTTTTGAAAAGGTTACCAGTGTTTGCGAATGTAAATCATCAAGCACACATTGCAGACAGAAACTATTCACCCACTACAGAGTTAAACATAGTGCTAGTCAACAACTGTACTTTCAGCTCGCACACAATGTTCAAAAATATTTATAAAAGGCTCCCAGCTTTCTTTATTACTGTTCTGTGCCCAATTTGTAGCCCGTGCACAAAATACAGCCCGGCATGTAATTTTATGGTTGCAAAAACTCAATGAACTATAGGCGGGACCAGTGGATAGCCACTTATAAAAGCGGCATGGCATGACTGACCGGCACCTTGTAGCTTTGATTTTCTTTGAGGGGAAAGTCTCAAAATGGTCCAATACACCCTCACTTACTTCGACATCCGTGGTCTCGGTGAACCCATTCGGGTTCTGTTCAAGTATGCCGGCGTCGAATTCAAGGATGTCCGCATCAAGCACGCTGACTGGCCCAAGATCAAACCTAGTAAGCTTGTTTTAGAAATATTGAGAACGTTTGGTACCATAAACTTCCAGAAACCCCGACTGGCAAGCTGCCCTATCTCGAAATCGACGGCAAGATCCTGCCCGAATCCGGTGCGATTCTCCGTTACCTCGCCCGCCAGTTCAAGTTGAACGGCGTCAACGAACTCGAAACCGCCTTCGCCGAATCGACCTTTGACACCTATCGTGACTTCCAAACGGCCATCCGTCCCTGGTTTTTCGCAGTTGCCGGCTTTGCTGAAGGCAATGTTGAACAGCTCTTCAAGGATGTCTACATCCCGAACCGTGACACCGCTTTCAAGCATCTCGGTGCCGTCCTCGCCAAGTCCAAGTCCGGATTCGTCGTCGACAGCGGAGTGACCTATGTCGACCTTTTCATCGCCGAGCACATCACGACGCTGTTGTCCATTGACCCCAGCTTCGAAAAGGCCTTCCCCAAGATTGTTGCCTACCGTAAGAAGGTCCATGCCTTGCCCAAAATTAAGGATTACATCGCTTCTCGCAACAACTCCAAATTCTGATCTGTTTTTGTCTAACTTTTGCAGTATATATGGAATGCAAATAAATAAACACTGTTACAAACGTCTTTATCTGCAAAGTTGAAACGCAGTTTGACAAAACTACCGTAATTTTGTCGATTAAAACATTGCATCTTGAAAACTGGCTTTAAATTGGTTACATCTTTGCTTCCACAATGCGGGATCACATTTTGATATTGCAAACATCATGAATTTAACCAATCGTCAAAAAATATATACTGTGTTCAACGTCCGAAGCAATAAATGTAAAACCTACAAATGTTCAATGGCTGCCGATGGCTCGAGACAGACTTCAAAATTGGGTTTATTTCGCAAAACATTGCACTTTTTACATAGAAAGTATAGTGCTGTGCGTAAGTGATACACAGACAAACTGCACAGCTTACGCCGCAAGTCGTCCATTGAACGCTGTCGCGCACAGCGGTGAAACGCACTCCCATAACGAAAGGCAGACATTGGAAAGTGCTTCGCGCTTTTCGAAAGCATCCACTGACTTTGCTGTGACGCGTTTTTTATCGGTACTTTTTTACATTTCTTGCACATTTCTTAACGTCAAATCACGTTTCAGTAACATCTACTGTCGGGTATACCTCTGTTGATCTCCTTTCGTTAGCCATGGCCGACGAAATCGCACGTATCCAGCAGTATGAATACCGACAGGTTCGTTGTTGTTTTCCTTCCTTTACGTCTTATTTAATTTGCACTTTTATAGCGAGGCTTCAATTTTAGAATAGTAACCTGGTCCTCCAAGTCGACTACAACTACACGGATCGTCGAGGACGCGATGAGCCGACAGGCGAGGTTATGCCTCTGCGGCAGGAAATGTTCACCGGCCACAAGATGGGTGACAAGTTTCAAAGATCCAATGCTCCGGATGAGAAGAAGACCAATAAAAAGTGAGTCTTGACATGGGCATTATGGTGTAGAAGGTGATTTCGGTCTTTTAGGGTGACAAAATCAAGTAAAAACAACCTAAAAGCCGCGACCACGGTCCTGCAAGCTAATGAAGCCGGATCGAACTTCTATGAGCCCCGTACACAGGAAACAAAGCAGACTCATGAGATTTTGCTGGGTATTATGCAGGATATTCTTGGGGATCAGGTAAGGAGTATAAATTACAAGTTAAAAGTGAAAATTTATATATAATTTCCCTTCCAGGAGCCCGCTATCATCCATGGCGCCGCCGATGAAGTCCTTCATGACCTCAAAACAGACAATATCCGTGAAAAGGACAAGCGCAAAGCCGTCGAAACCCTCCTTGGCCAGAAACTACCCGATGAAAAGTACGCGCTTATCGTCAATTTGAGTAAGAAGATCACCGATTTCGTTATTGAGGAGGAAGAAGCCGCCGATGCTGAAGACATTGACGAAAACTACGCCGTCCGTGTCCAATTCGACGATGAAGAGGACGAGGAGGACAAGGCCGAGCTTGATTTCGAGATTCGTGAGCCCGATGACTACGAAGACGACCAGGAAGGCGTTGAAGCTGTCCACGATGAGACTCTCCGACGCATCGACGGCAGTAATGACCTCGATGAGTTGAACGCCCCCAAAAAGAAGGTCCTCCAACCGCGCCAAGTCAATGCGCAATGGATTTCGCGCCAAGTTAGCAAGTTCTACACCGATGAAAACGAAGTCCAGAAGCACGAACGCGAGATTATTGACATTCTGGAGACGGCTGGCGATTTGCGTGATTGCGAAAACAAGCTCGTTTCCGTTTTGGATGCGTATGATCTTGAAAAGTTCGGCCTTGTGAAGACGCTGCTCCAGAATCGGGCTATGATCCTGTACTGTACGAAGCTCGCGAAGGCTGAACCCGATGAAAAGGCGTCGATTGAGGCTGAAATGGCCCAAAGTCCGGAACTGGCGGCCATTCTATCACAGTTGAAGGATGTCGATTCCAACGATGATGCCAAAGCTGATGCAGAACGTCGCCAAAGAGCCGCGGCAAAACGGGCTCAAGAAGCTGGACAGGCTGCGGTTTCAGCTTCGGCTTACAATGCGGAACCGAAATTTGTCAAATTCGATGAATTGGCATTCGCACAGGGAAGCCATTTCAACAGTAGCGCGAAATGCCGACTTCCCCATGGATCGACGAAGACCCAGAAGAAGAGCTATGAGAGTGTTATCATTCCGGCGCAGAAGCCGAAGCCATATGGCGCAAATGAGGTATGTATTTCTTTTGACTATCAGTTTTCACTTCTAAATGGTACATTTTCAGCAAGACATCCCCATCTCCGACCTCCCCAAATGGGCCCAACCTGGCTTCAAAGGATTCGAAAGACTAAACCGTATCCAGTCAAAGATCAGCGACAAAGCCCTCCATTCCGATGGCAATCTTCTCGTCTGTGCTCCTACCGGTGCCGGTAAAACCAACTGCGCTCTGATGTGTATCCTCCATGAGATGTCGAAGCACATGAATACCGATGGCTCAGTCCGGAAGAGCGAATTCAAGTGTGTCTACATTGCTCCCATGAGGTCACTTGTGCAGGAAATGGTCGGCAGTTTCAAGAAGCGTTTGGAGCCGTACGGCATTGAAGTGAGTTTATCCATTTCTTATAAGCTTTACTTCATTTATTTTCAAAAAACTGCAAAATTGGCGATGTGCGCAAGTCCGCACACCCGGTGCGCGGGTGCGCGATTAACTAAATTTTCTTTTCTTTAACCAAACTTCCATTTCAGGTAGGCGAAATGACCGGTGACCAGCAAATGACGAAAGAACAGTTCATGGCGACCCAACTCATCGTCTGTACCCCCGAAAAGTACGATATTATCACTCGCAAAGGCGGTGAACGCGCCTATTCCCAGCTCGTCCGTCTGATTATCATCGATGAAATCCATCTCCTTCACGATGATCGTGGTCCCGTGCTTGAAGCTATCGTTGCGAGAACTATCCGGTCCTGTCAGCAGATGCAGTATCAATGCCGTCTCGTTGGGTTGTCTGCCACTCTCCCCAATTACAAGGATGTCGCCCTCTTCCTGCGTGTCAACATTGACGACCATCTCTTCTTCTTCGACAACAGCTACCGTCCGGTCCCGCTCGAACAGGAATACATTGGCGTCACCGAGAAGAAGGCCATGAAGCGCTACCAAGCGATGAACGAAATCGTCTATGACAAGGTCCTGGAGCATGCTGGCCACAACCAGGTCCTCATCTTCGTCCATTCACGCAAGGAAACCGCCAAGACCGCCAAAGCCATCCGTGACATGTGTCTCGAGCGTGAAACCCTGTCCCGGTTTATTCGCGATGGCTCTGCTTCGGCTGAGATCCTTCGAAATGAAACCGGCAATGCCAAGAACCCCGACCTGGCTGATTTGTTGCCCTATGGCTTTGCTATCCATCACGCTGGTCTGCCTCGACTCGATCGTACCCTGGCTGAGGATTTGTTTGCGGATAAGCACATCCAAGTTCTCGTCTCCACGGCCACCCTTGCCTGGGGTGTCAATCTGCCCGCTCACACTGTCATCATCAAGGGCACCCAAATCTACAATGCTGAAAAGGGTTGCTGGACCGAACTCGGCGCTTTGGATGTCATGCAGATGCTTGGTCGTGCTGGTCGACCTCAATACGACAGCAAGGGCGAGGGTATCATGATTACCAACTACTCCGAGCTTCAATTCTACCTATCTTTGATGAATGAACAGCTCCCCGTCGAAAGTCAGATGATTACCAAGTTGCCGGACATGTTGAATGCCGAAGTTGTCCTCGGCACGGTCAACAATGTCGTTGAAGCGTCGGATTGGCTCGCCTACACCTATCTCTACATTCGCATGGTCGCATCGCCGTCGACTTATGGCATTGAAGCTGATATCCGTGATTTGGATGCCCTTCTCGAAGGCCCGAGAGCCAATTTCGTCCATTCCGCTGCCCTGATGCTCGCGAAAGGCAATCTCGTCAAGTATGATCCCAAGTCCGGCCTGATCCAATCCACCGAGCTCGGCCGTATTGCCAGTCATTACTACTGTACCTTCGAGTCGATGGAAACCTACAACAAGTTGCTGAAAGAAACTGCGACCGAGATCGACCTCTTCCGAATCTTCTCCATGTCATCCGAGTTCAAGCAAATCCATGTCCGCGAGGAAGAAAAGATGGAGCTCCAAAAGCTGGCTGAACTCACCCCGGTCCCGATTCGTGAAGCTCTCGATGAACCCAGTGCCAAGATCAACGTCCTCCTCCAGGCGTACATCTCGCAGCTGAAGCTTGAAGGCTTTGCGCTTCAATCGGACATGGTCTTTGTCGCCCAATCAGCCGGTCGTCTTTTCCGTGCCATCTTTGAGATTGTCCTATGGCGTGGATGGGCTTCGCTCGCGTTGAAGGTGCTCGGCCTCTGCAAGATGGTCAACACGCGTCAATGGCAGTCGCTGAACCCGTTGCATCAATTCAAGAAGATCCCGCAAGACCTTGTCAAGGTGTTGGACAACAAGAACATTACCTTTGACCGGTTGTACGATTTGGATGCGCATCAGCTCGGTGAGCTCATCAAGATTCCGAAGATGGGCAAGCCGTTGCACAAGTTCATCCGCCAAGTGCCGAAGGTCGATCTTTCGACTGTCATCGTTCCGATTACTCGGTCTACGCTGAAACTCGAGCTGACGATTACCCCCGAATTCCAGTGGGATGAACGCGTCCATGGTAATTCGGAAGGATTCTGGATCTTCATCGAGGATGTGAATGGTGAAGTCATTTTGCATCATGAGTTTTTCTTGTTGAAACAGTAAGTTTTAAATTTCAAAGATAAATACAGTTTTTTACTGTGTTTTTTTTTTCAGGAAATACGCCGAAGATGACCACATTGTCAAAATGTTCGTCCCTGTCTTCGACCCCCTTCCACCGCTCTACTATGTTCGCGTGGTTTCCGATCGCTGGCTCGGCTCTGAAACCATCCTTCCCATCTCGTTCCGGCATTTGATCCTTCCCGACAAGTACCCGCCGCCGACTGAGCTTCTCGATTTGCAGCCGTTGCCATTGAATGCCCTTGGCAATCCCGAGTTTGAGGCCATCTTCGAAAGCAAGGGCATTTCCGTCTTCAATCCGATCCAGACCCAAGTTTTCCGCGCTTTCTACAGCACTAACGACAATGTCTTCCTTGGTGCGCCCCATGGCAGTGGAAAACTGACTTGTGCCGAGTTTGCCCTCCTACGTCACTTTGAAAACAACCCGGAATCGAAGGCTGTCTATGTCACTTTGAATGAGCAAGTGGCTGCACGAGTTTGCGATGAATGGAATGCTCGCATTGGCACAGCTTTGAACAAGCCTTTTGTCTTGTTGACCGGTGAAACGGCGACTGATTTGAAGCTGCTTCAACGTGGTAGCGTCATTGTTGCCACGGCTGATCGATGGGACAACATTTCGCGCCGCTGGAAGCAACGTAAGAATGTTCAAGCCGTGAAGCTGTTCATCGCGGATGATCTCCAAATGATGGGCGATGCCCTCGACGGCCCGGCTATGGAAGTCGTTTGTAGCCGAATGCGGTACATGTCGTCCCAGCTGGAATCCAAGCTACGCATCGTGGTCCTGTCTTCGTCGCTCGCCAACGCCAAAGACGTCTGCCAATGGCTCGGCTGTACCTGCTTCAACTTCACTCCGAGTGTCCGTCCGATCCCGTTGGAGCTGTTCATCCAGACCTTCAATCTGTCCCACACGGCTTCCCGCCTCGCCGCCATGGTCCGCCCGGTGTATGCCGCCATCCTGCGTCATGGTGGAAAGGTGCGTCCGAAGCCGGCCCTCGTCTTCGTCCCAAGTCGCCGCCAAACTCGCAGCACCGCCGATGATTTGATCACCTACGCCATGTCTGATCGCCAACCACAGCGATTCCTCCATGTCAACGAAGACGACCCCGACTTCCGTCAACTCGTTTCCAGTGTCAGTGATGAATCCCTGGCCGAGGCCCTTCTCAAAGGTATCGGCTTCATCCATGAAGGCATGACCTCCAAAGACATTGAGATCGTCGAAAACCTCTTTGCTAGTGAAGCCATCCAGGTTCTCATCGTTCCACGAACCTTGTGCTATCAGGTCAAGGCTGTCGCTTACGTCGTCATCATCATGGATACCCAGGTGTACAATGGCCAGCATCACGTCTACGAGGATTACCCCGTCTCCGACGTGTTACACATGATGGGCCTTGCGAATCGCCCCGGCCGAGACGAAGAAGCCCGAGTTGTCCTCATGTGTCAGGCGAACAAGAAGGATTACTTCAAGAAGTTCCTCTACGAGCCCCTTCCCCTCGAATCCCATCTCGATTCGTGCCTGCATGATCATTTCAATGCCGAAGTCGTCACGAAGACCATCGAAAACAAGCAGGATGCCGTCGATTACCTGACATGGACCTTCCTCTACCGACGCATGACCCAGAATCCGAACTACTACAGTCTCCAGGGCGTTACGCATCGTCATTTGAGTGAAGCGCTTTCCGAGTTGGTCGAGAACACGCTCAAGGATCTGGAAAACAGTCAGTGCATCGCGGTCAAGGACGAAATGGACACGCTTCCGTTGAATCTTGGCATCATTGCTTCGTATTACTACATCAGTTATACGACAATCGGTACGTTTGTTTACAACAAAAAGGACAGTTTTACAGTTTTTCGTTTTCAGAATTGTTCTCGCTATCACTGAAGCCGAAGACCAAAGCCCGTGGCCTGCTGGAAATCATCTCCAATGCGTCCGAGTTCGCCAACTTCCCCGTTCGTTACAAGGAGGATTCCGTCTTGAAGAAGCTTGCCGAGCGTCTGCCCAACACGCTGAAGAATCAGAAGTGGTCGAGCCCGCATACGAAGGTCCTTCTGCTTTTGAATGCGCATCTTTCGCGGATCCAGTTGTCGGCCGAGCTCAACAAGGATATCGAATTCATCGTTCTCAAGGCTACCCGCCTCACACAGGCTTGCGTCGATGTTCTCTCCAACAACAGTTGGCTGAACCCCGCCATCCATGCTATGGACCTGTCCCAAATGCTGACCCAAGCCATGTACTCGAATGAATCCTGCATGAAGCAGCTGCCCCATTCGTCGCCGGCCCTGTTGGAACGCTGCAAAGAAGCTGAAGTTGATTCCATCTTTGCGCTGTTAGAGCTCGAAGACGATGCCCGAACGAACCTGCTCCGCATGAACAATGCGGAATTAGCCGATGTCGCACGTTTCTGCAACAACTTCCCGGCCATTGAGGTCATTCACAAGGTGTCGGCCTCCAAGGCTACCGTCGGTGAAACCATCGAAGTCGATGTCGTCCTGGATCGCGAAAACGATGTCAACGGAGCTGCTCCCCCGGTCGTGGCGCCCTTCTATCCGTTGAAGCGCAAGGACGAAGGCTGGTGGGTCGTCATCGGTGTGCCCGAAACCAACACATTATGCGCCATCCGACGAACTACGGTCATGACAGAAGCCAAGGTCAATCTATCCTTCCCTGCGACGACCCCAGGCAAGCACACTTACAAGCTGTACTTCATGTGTGATTCGTATATTGGCGCCGATCAAGAGTTTGAATTCACCATCAGAGTTGATGAGGGTATGTTTTTGCAGCTAACTTTTATACGATTTAGCTCTAATCAATCTTTTTTTCAGAAAAATCCGAACGTCGTGATCGCAAGCGCCGCCATCCTGTTGATGATTGATCGCTGAATCGCCGAACTCGTTTAGCAGGAGCACGATTAAGTTCAAAATCAAATCCGTTATTTATTCCCTTGTTGTGTTCTGATGTATCTCTACCGTTTTGTATCTCTTCTGTATTGTCATTAATTATATTTTTTGCTAACTAATTGATCCTGTCTTTCGGGATTTTTAAATGAAGCTGTTGATTGTATTTGTCGCGGTTTATTAGATGAATAAATGTGGTGTTATAAGGTTGAAACTGGTTTCTTTGAAGGTCGCAAGTGCATGCTGGGTCGGATATCTCGGGATTTGATATAGAAAGTGAAACGGAGTGAAAGTCGGTCAGATAAGTGATAGCGATGGATTGGAAGGCTGCTTTGGTTTTTGGGTGTGTTTTTGGGGTTGTATTGATTACTGGTAGGTGGATATGATTATGATTAGGTGTTGAAGTTGTGTTTCAGAAGCCGCTCCGGCTAAGCCGACGAATCCATTCGATGAAAGCAGCGGTGAATACTCATCGACGGAAACGGCGGCTTCCGCCGAAGCTGAAGGTGATAGCGAGGAATATGAAGACGATTCGGGTGAGGCCAACACTCGGCCACCGATAATCATCCCGAGGATATTGTCTGGTGGCGTCACACCGGCGCCGATTCGGCAAAACATCATGTATACCCTGCTCCCGACGCTTCAGAAAAAGACATACAAGTATTGCCCTTACAATCAGTACACTTTCATGACTACCTGTAAACCCGGTAAGAAGATTCGATACGATCTGCAAGTCTTCTGTCAAGAGTACTCCCAATACTGTGGCGTCCCTAACATTCATCTGTACCCGGCCCGACAAGCTGGGCCCGAATGGCACCCCGAAGGTTACGGTCAAAAACAGAAAAATGGCAATCTCGGTCTCGGGAAGTCCTTCGGCTTCGGTCTTGGCATGATGCCCGGATTCGAGGTTGTCAGCTCCAGTGGCGCCGACATTGCCAATGTCCCTGGGCTCCAGTTCGGTGGGCTTATGTTCAACAGTGGCACGGATCTTGGTGTCATGGGCGAACGAATCGGCAAAAGTCCGGCTCGAACGACAGCGGCATTGGATAGTGGATATCCGAGCTTCGGCTTGGATCCCAACACGAAGGCTGCCGATGAAAGAGCTGCCAATGCGGCGTTGCGTGCGATTGGTATACCGCCGGTTCCGGGGTTGGCTAAAGGTACGTTTTTATGAAACTTTAACAAAATATCGAGTTAAAACATGCAAATTCCAGCCCTCGGAAAACTCAACAACCCTACCGGTCGCAAAGGCAAACTTCTCTTCGAGCCAGGTTTCGATGCCGTCGACAAAAACGCCCCGGTGGCTACAGGTCGTACAGATGGCGAATCCGTCAACCTGCCCGCTGGGCTTGGAAAGGTTGAATTACTCAATGGCGTTGGAATGGGTATCGGTAAAAAGTGACTTTGCCACTTCTGCCAAACTTTCATTCTAATAAAATTCATAAATGCCGAAAACATTCTATTTTTGAAGTTTCTAATAACCAGCAATAAATAGTATACGATTATTTGGCTCTTTCCCAGTATGAACTGCGACCTCATCTTAACGTCACAAATACCCATCAAACACTATATTTCCGTTTTGGCGTAGTTTGTCGCTACGCATCTCATCCGGAAACCCGTATCTTTAAAAATGTAATGCCGAAAATGAAAGTAATCCAACTCACATCTTTAAAAAACGGATTACCTGGCAAATTGAAACGCACTCTTTGAAAAGATGTATTTTGTCACTTTGATTTTACTTATTACCCTTATCTGTGTCTGTCTAATCCGTCTTTTCATCAGCGGCCATCTTTAGAAATCGGCATGATGAGACGAATCGTATTTAAGTGAAGCGATGACTTTTGAGGCGACCTTTGTCATTGGCATTTGTAGTCAGTCTACTGTGGATCTGTGAATTTGTTGAGATGAATTATATCGTTGGATTTTGGCGCGACGATTACGAAAGGTTGTTCAACTGTTCAGCTTACACGTTCGATGAATGGAAGTCCTTCGGTACGCCGAATGCGCTTGTTGGGACTTTTTATTTGGTAATGGGATTTACTTATGAGGTTGGTTTTGGGTGATTTTTGAGGAATTTTAGGTTTTGTTGCGTGCGCGCACGCAGATGTGCACCCGCGCACTCGCGCACCTGGGTGCGCAAACTGAAAACATTCCCGCGCAAAAGTTTGATGGCAATAACAACTTGTTACAACAGTTTTATTAAATAAGTTTGCAATTTTAGATAATCTACCTCCCCTTCCTGTTCATCATGGTCAAATCAGAATTCCTAAAACTGTCCTGTTACAAACTCATGTTTCTCCTAGGCCTCATCGACGTTACCTGCATATCTCTTGGTTCAATCTGCTACGGTATGCTTGCTTTCAAAGGAGCCGTCTTCTGTATGTATCCGACATTCATATTCTGTGTCGGCGCGGCGGCCTTGTCCATGTGGTGCGGCGCGTGTTGTACATGCACCATTTTAGCCATCAATCGAAGCCTCGACATCGTGTCTCCCCATCACGCAAGGATGATATTTGCCGGAAAGAAGACACTTTTCGTCATGTTGATCCCAGTTTTTTATATTTTCTACTATTTCATCTTCGCTTCGCCTATCATTTTCAACAGTTTGGCGTATGCCGGCTTCTTCGACCCGTATATTGGCACCCCGTTGGCTGGCAATGACATTGATATAAACTACCCTCATGTAGTCCACAGTATCAACAATGTTGTGGTCATCTTCGTCATCATCGGCGCGTATGGTTTCCTATGTGTCGCATTGACGATACAGTATCGCGGAGCAGAGAGTGTGCGGTTGAGCAAGAT
This sequence comes from Panagrellus redivivus, assembly GCA_000341325.1. Lineage (NCBI taxonomy): Eukaryota > Metazoa > Nematoda > Chromadorea > Rhabditida > Panagrolaimidae > Panagrellus > Panagrellus redivivus. Next base: position 14,204 of record AOMH01000711.1, read on the forward strand.
GCAGAGGCAGACTTTCATTCAGAGTTCGATTATTTGTACTTTTATTACTATTGCGGCGTTGATTTACGTGGGTTGAAGTTTGTCAAAATTAAGTTTAATATGGTTTTTTGTAGGTCTGGATGCAATTCCTTCCGACCCCGACGTGGGTGGTCGTAATGGGGCAGATTGTCTGGCAAAGTGCGCATGGATCTACTGGGATTATCTATATGGTTAGTTTGAAACTTCTATATTGCGATAATTGAAATTTTTTCAGACACTAAATCCAACCATGCGTCGTGAAGCCTTCAAACTCTATCTCTACCCCTTCAGACGAGCCACCGGGCGGGGTACTGTAGGCACTTCGAACTCGATCAAGGTTCCACAAGTCACCAATACACACAGTTCACAATATTAATGTTCTTTCTTTCTGTTTTCAAAACATATTTTGTACGAAAAACACTTTTTAAAGTTAAATTTTGATGACTTTTTCATTCCCCCCTCGCTTCATACCATCAAACAAATTCCGCCATTTAACTCGTCAAAAATGTTTCAAAATGCATTCATTAACAAACTGTGAAGTAAAGACAAGTCCAAGTCGAAAGCATTAAAATGCGATGCCGATGCACACACGCCTTTGACGATGCCAAAAGCGCCCTCTTTTGGCAGCCACCGTCAACAGTTATGAATAACGACCGACTTTGGCGCGATGATGCCAGCCTAAGGCTATATACAAACTTTGCAATTAACCCTCACTTTCGACTTGCTATTGCCAATTTTAAAAACCTTCTTTATGGATGCCCAAAAACTTCCCACAACTTTACAGTAGATGCTTCTTTCAATTAAGCACTTTGAGGTCCTTAAATTTCTTTTTTACATGATTGTGTCATCGAGCATTTGGGCATCGCCTGAGGGAATAAAATTAAACATTTATGAAATGTCGTAAATTCAAATTACATGCGGACTACGTATTTTAGGGGTGGTTATTAATCATGCGTCAAAAAATGAAATAGTGGAAAAAAGTGTGTTTACGCGCAAAATTACCAAAGATCGAAAATAAAAGCAGTTTCGTGAGTCATAATTGGCATTTTTTAAAAGCATAGTTTCACCATTTGGGATACTGTAGGTAACTTTATTGCCATTTGATATAGTAGTGGTTTTTGATTTGTTTTGGAAAAAATTTAAGTAAAAGTTTAAAAATATTTGTGCGATTTTAATTCAGGTTATGCCAGGAAACATCAAAAACCTTCATAAGATTTGTAATAACTCAATCCCTTTGTTAAAATTGGGAAAAACAAAGCCAATAACAGCTTTGCGCGAATGGAGATCTTTGTTTGCTTAATACATGGGTGTCTTATCTTTTGTTATCGAAGACCTTCAACATTTTGCATAATGTTATACACAGTGCAAAAAGCACACATTTCAAGAAGCTGCAGTCAGTCTCCAGATGCCGTCCTGTATGTGCAGTTTTAAAATTAACCTCGTTCACAGTGCAATGCAATGTTCTTTTCATTAAACTTCTTTACTTAACCCCTTCAAATGAAATGAAATAACAAAATTTCAATTTTTGGTGTGCATAAATAAATGCCACATGCAAGGGCAGTCCCGACTGTTGACCACCATCTGGAAAGCATTAAATACATATTTAATTAGTCGTAGTGCAACACCACCGAATTTGCTAAACTATTTTGTTTGAGTTGAGTTGCAATGCACTTGTGTTTCGTGCAGGCTTTATAAATTCAATCAGAATGCAGATTTGGTAGCGCCTACAAAAGTGAGCAAAAGCAAAATATTTTCATAAAGGTTGGGATTGGCATGACGTGCATAAAACAGAATAATTCAATTACATTTTGAAAATAATGACAATTTTTTCCAGAATTCGATGGTGTATTTATAAATTGACTAATTTTAGGACCCATATGGAGCCCCAAAGCCAGGCATACAGTATCATGTATATTCAATGAGTTTTTTTGAAAAAAGAACAAAAATTTTAATTGGGAAAAAACACAAAAGGGCCCACAAATGAAATGAGCCATTTGCTCGCGAGCGGCATCTCGATGTTAAGACGACAATGAGAGCATTAAAAAAGCGGCGCATCTTGGACGTTGGCTTAATTTGGACATGTGCCCTGTTTTGGAAGTATGTACTACTTTTTTGGAATTTGTATGAAGTTGAAATTTAGTTAGTTGGAATTTGAAATTTGAGTGATTTTTTAAAAGTCAAGTCAACTCTTTACAACCACTCCCCTTTTATGGGTATCCATCCATATTCTACTTTTTCCATCTCTGGCAGGATTGTCATGCTTGAAAATGACTTTTGCCATTTGATAAGTCCAAAAATGACCGTCGTAAAATTGAAATAAGTCGTTTCCGTGACCAGTGGCTCGACCACGGACGGCGCATTGCCGCAGGGGCTTGGTCACAGACATGACTTTGGACTTGCCTGTCGACCACATCTCAAGGACATTTTAACTTGGTATTGAATATGAGACTTTTTGGTTGTTAATTTTGCGTTATGAAGATTTTGGTAACTTCACTTTGTCATTCTGAGTTTTTTTTGCAATTCTTTTGTCTTTGAAAATATGCAAATTCAACATTTCGCCAATAGTTAACTTCACATTTTCACCAGACCCCCATAAATCCACCCCCAACTTCCCCCTAAATCCTTGAAAACAATTTCCGGGATCATTTTTTATAAACCGTTCCACTATTTTACCTCTCCCAAAATACATGACCATCATCCGGTCTGTGCCAAAATTGACCAAGCTCAAGTCTACACAACCAAATTATCTACATCCATCGACAAGAGGTCAGAATGGCATCCATGCCATCTATGCCTCACCCCTCCCGATAAAATGACTACTGTTTTTCATCAAAAAGGAGCCTGAGGCATTAAAATTTGTTCCATTTTTATGGATGACCCGGTCGATGAACTTTCACTCATTTTCTTCTCATTGCTAATATAATAGTTTGCAGTGGATTTCGTCCAAATTTTCAAAGCAGTAATACCCCCTTCTTAGTCGGCGTTCCGCGGAAAGCTGGGATTGAACGCATGCGCGGCGAAAGGTTTTAATAAATGATCAAATTGGCATCAAGTTACTCATTAGCAGGGCTTTCTGCGCAATGCTTTTACTGTGTAATGCTGGCTGGATTTACTTGCAATTGGTGTGGCAAAACAACGTGTGAAGGAGTCGTGAGTTTAATAAAAACAAAATTTTATTTATTCTGGAGTTCGGTGTTGCCTGAGCCTTTTATATTAATAATAATTTACATCTCATAATTTATATCTAGTTTGTT
>KB454959.1:11039-33161 GCA_000341325.1 Panagrellus redivivus
GTATGGTACAAATAATCTTAAACACTTTTCACACACACAAACTACTAAGAACATTTATACTTTAATCTTTTGAAAGGTTTGTGTACTGAGTTAATCAAGAAAATGGAAATGTTGACTCATTTGCATAAAAATAAATCTTATTAAAGGCTTTTTTAATCATAATAAAGGTCGTCATGCACTTCCTGTAGATTATGACAAGTAAATCACGAGGATTTTCAGTTAATAGAAACATAAAATAACACGTTTTGTGGCTTTGTGGATTCTATTTAGAGTGGGAAAGGGCTTTGTTAAATTTGGAGTTCGAAATCTTTCAATGAACTCAAATACTACATTTGGATCGAAAACAAAAGGTGTTGACCGTTAACAAACTCATAAAATACATAAAATACAAATGTTAACTACGATTAAAGTGGTGAAAATGGAATCCAATAAAAGTGCGCGACAAAAACCACCATTAAAAAGCCATAGATGACAGGACGATGCCCACAGGGGTAGCAAAGCAAAAAACTCAATGTTTAAGAAAGAAGAACATAAAAAATAGTCACCCGCTGGGGTTTTCTTCGATAAATGGGATGGATGGATGGAGATTGACGACACGAACCCAGAAACCACATGCCAAGGACGCCGCCAGGCAGCGCCCAACCACAAAAGTTTGCGTCCAAATCGAGAGGTTTAAATTGGTTTTGACACTGGGAGGGGAAGAAGACACCACCTTCGAACGACGCCACCGATCATCGTCACCGACGGCCGCTTTTGATGCGCTTCATTGCATCCGTCAATTAAGAACCAATCAAAATCGAAGTCGATTTCAAAGATTGGAGGGGCTGAATCGGGTTGATTGGGGTTGCTACAGAAATCGAAGCAATTGGGGTGGTGATAGCCGTGAATCGTGTGTAACCTTGATGAAATACACGTAGATAGTAGTAATTAGCTTCTAAAAGTCGATAAAAGTCACAAATTTGTAAAGTCATAAAGAAATATATCTGCGAAAAAGTTAGACAATTTTGTTACACAACACGGTTTTTGTCACCATGACCTTTTATTTGTATGATTAGAGATCACTGAAACAAGGTGTCATTCGCTAGGCTGCTATTTTTCCGATTATTCAACATTTTATATTCATTGGTTTTGTCTGTATTTACTGTACATACAGTAGGCTCACATCAAAGAACTTTTGACACTTTGCTATCAGCTGCTAGGCTAGACAAAATCCAATTTCAATGTTTTCTGCAAAAATGTATAAATCTCGGCATCATTGATCTCAGTGGTCGTAAACAGTTTTCCTTATTTTGCCATTAAGCAAAGAACGACTTTACTATAATGACGTTTTTAGTCTACTTGATAACACTTCCAACATGTGGAGCCTGAAAACTGCGCATAGTAAGCTGTTTTTAGCAGGTGTTTGATGCCAAATATGACAAATCAGCGCAGCAATAAAGGAACATTATGTCTAGCCATGTTATAATTTAACTTTTAACAGTTAAGTTATAACATTTCGTTTGCTTCCAAACTGTCTTGGCATCCAAACCTCAATGAAGTTCGATTCCGACATCATGACAGTATCCACCCTTTGGCGCACTTTGCACTTCACGTTTTTCGTGGTCAACGTGTGTTGTTTCACGTTTGAAATATTTTTAGTTATTTTCTTGTTTCGTGAGTTCTGCAAGCCATCACCGATCAACACGTCGTATTTCCACTTGCTGACGGTCGGATTCTTATTGGACTTTCCGGCGTGTATTTGTTGGGGTATTGGACAGTTTACGTCACTGGAAGAAGTTTCACTGATCACCGAAATCTATTCGATTGAACAATGGCACAACATGTTTCTGGTTGGTGTCATGGATGTGATTATTGCCTTGAATAGGTTTACTGCTATTGCGATGCCGCGGCATTTTGAATTGGTTAGTTTAAATCTTGCGTTATCCATTCACAATGTATCGAGTGCAAAACCCTTACGAAAAAGTAAAATTTCGTTAAAAAATTATAAATTTTGCTGACTTTTGGTGGAATTTTGCTAATCCTAAGCGGAATCGTACTTATCTTGCCAGTTTTAACAGAATCAACATCTCTGGCAACTACGTGAATCGTGCCAGATGCAAAGCGCTGCAAAAAGGGGGTATACCCCTATATATTTTTGCAGCGCTTAAAGGCCAAGTTTCTCCCAAATCGTGAGCTGAACTTCGAGTGCCAGAACTCAAAACGTGCAACTGTTGCACTTTTTGAGTTCTGGTACATGAAATTCAGCACCCTAAAACCGCCATTTGAATAGTTTCAACGTCAAATTCAACGGCATTGGAGCTTCTAGACGTCCCTTAAGAAGATAAAATAGCAAAGCTTTAAAAAGCATTGGAATTTCGTTGAAAAGTGGAATTTTGACGGAATTTTGCCAATTTTCGGCTGAAGTTCAAAGTTTGTAAAATCTATTCACAATGTAGCAGGTGCAACACTTCACAAAACAACAAAGTGTCTTTGAAAAATTATGAATATTGCCACTTTTTGGTTGAACTTTGCTAATCCTGTTAAATAAAGAATAAGTTTTTACAGATATGGCGACCGTTGAACGTAGTCTTCTGCTTATTGTTAGTGTTGATATTGCCATTTATCTTCGATTTCATGTCATTGTTCGATCTCGACTGTCTTTTGCACATGTTTGCCAAGCCCCGCTGTTCTGGCTTCATGAAAGCATTCTACTTTAAAGCCATCATTGTGAATGTTGCATTCGGCTTGCTGGCGTCTATATTGGCATTTGCTGGAATCAGAAAGTACAAATCTATGACCTCAAACACCGTAAATCGAAGTTTAGAGCGACGATTCTTAGATCAAACCTTGACTGGTGCCGTTCTTATCGTCCTTTACTACTCGGCTTACGTCTACTTCCTCTTCCAAGAAGTCACCAATGAAAACTACATCATCGTGGACACCATTGTGACTGTCTGCTACATTGTTCAGCACTATGTACCCATGTTTATGCTTTTCTTTATTTCGTAAGCCCTCAAACATGTTTCAACCCATTTAAATTTCTGTTTTAGCCTCAAACTACGCCGTAGATTCTGCAACTTCTACCACATTTGCCCCTTCCGCAAATCCCAAACTCAACCAAAGTCTACGGCCTTCTCAAAAGTGACGCCCACCATCCACTAAATCACTTGTTTTAAGATTTTTATTAACATTTAACCAACATTTGTAGAGATACGGTTTTTAAAATACACTCATTTCCCAGGATGCACTTTTCTTTCTAAAATGTGATCAACAACACTTTAAAAAGGCAAAAGATCGGCTCAGCGGGGGCGCTAGAAGCCTCTCCAAAGCTAACAACGTCAAAGGTAAGTTTGAAACGGGGAGGCAACGATGCGGGGAATTGACAAAGTTAACGTACTCCGAAAAATACAAAGTATTGATTGTTTGGGAGGGAAACAATTACAAATTAAGAGTTAGAGATACAAAGGTTTTAAAAAGCTGACAAAAAGGAGGAGGACCAGATCTCGACGCAGAACGACCAGTTTGAGGTGTTTGGAGTTTCAGAAAAAGAGAAGAAGTTGACAAAGTTAAAATACAACATTAAAACAATGCGCGCGCATTTTGCCATGGGATCAATCATATCCGAGAGATGTCACCGGTATCAACCGACGGAGTTCTCAAAATGTTCAAGAGACACTGGCGGCACTGGAGGGCGAGAGAGAAGTTAGTTTAAAACAACAAAACAAGAGAACCCATAGTTGGCTAAGAGTGTGTGTGATGAATGCTGAGTATGCTTTGAAACATGTACAAACTGTTCGCACCACGGGAGAGGATGGGAGACACGGAAGACGGTAGGTAGGCTACATGAGGATGAGGGGTGGTAATACGATCGGGGCTGATGGTGGTTGTGCGGGTCGACGATGGATGGTAGGGCTCCTCGAAGATCGAGGATGGACGAGGACGTTGTCGGAAGCGGTGAGAGGATGGAATAAAACAGCTAGGAGGAGGGAGGAAAGCGGACTTCTATCGCTTTTGGATGGAAGCGGGCGTCGGGGTGGCGTTGTCGTCGCGAACCTAAAATAGGCGACCTCTTTTAGCAGGGGAGTAAGCGGACTTTTCACAAAATGGGTTCTACAGTTGCAAAAGTTCTATTTAAAATCTGATATCATCTTTCTTTTCGACAGCCTTTTCACCCTCAGAATCCTCACGTACCGCAGCTGGGACGTCAAAGTCCTCTTCCTCGATGCTCAAGCGTTCCAAGGCCTTTTCGGCGGCAGCAATGGCCGTCCGTTGGGCGTGGAAGTAACGGTCGTAGTCGTCGGAGTCGAATTCCTCAACTTCACTGTTTGAAGCGCCTAAAATGCCATCCATTAACACGGCTTTCATTCAAATCCAACCAAAACTCACTCTGACTCGATCCCAGCGGCCGATTCATCGCTCCATTTTGATCCAAAAAGTTGATCTCATCCTCGGTCAAATCCATCGACGGGTCATGCAGACGTCGCGCCGGCGCATCATTCGCACCGCCCCAACCACTGTTCCGGAACATGAGCAAGTTCGTGATGAGCCCAGCCCCGGTATCGGTCATGCCGTCAGGTCGGCCAGCATCCTTCGTGTAGGAATCCAATTTGCTGAAGATGTCTTCCATCGTGTCCTTGCCGGCGTCCATTTCGAGATGGCGTCCACATAGCTTCAACACGAGAACAATCTTCTTCAGCAGCAAATCACTGATCGGTCGGGTGCCAACAGCTTCCTGCAGCTCTTCGATGAAAAGCTGGACGAAGGGATGATTCCGGATGCCCACAGGTGCCAACGCTTGTTCGTAGACCTCGCCGAGGAAGAGCAAAAAGTTCTGTCGAACGGCAGGGGACAGCTGGCTACGGCCATCGTGGAAGATGCGGATCTGGCCGAGCAGGAGGTCCTTGAAGGAGGAGATGCGCTCATACAGATGGTGGCAGAGCTTCGCAAAATTGTGCTGGGTGTCTTCGTTTTGGATTCCCTGGAAAAACCAACATTAAAAACCGACAAAAAGAGATTCAAAACCTTACCATTTCGATAATCAACCACGCAGCAACCTCGAGATCTTTCTTCGTCACTTCCTTCGACGCCAAACGCTCTTTCACAGCTCCAGACCAGGCTTCGAATTCGGTGGGCTCGCTTAGCAGTTGTTCCAGGCCGATTTGAACCTAAAAATGTAGAATTTATATCGTGTTCGTCGAAAAAGTGTCAAAACAGTACCTCAAACAAGGCCAACTTATTCGGCAACTCCTCAATCGCATTCAACAAGTCCTGAGACAGCTGGAACGGCGGATTCTGACGGTGTTCGACCTCGAAATCATACGCATCAATGTCCTGATCAAAGTAGCTTCCAGCATCGGCCATCATATATCCATTCATGTGAGCCTGTTGTTGGTGTTGGCTCGTCGGTGCCGACGACACACGTTGCTGGACGGCTTCAAGGAATCGCTGGGCATAGGCTTCTTGATCCTGTTGTCGCCGAAGGACGTCATTCTCGCTTTGTTGCTTCTGCTGAACAATGTCTTGTCGCAGGGTATACAACGGATCAGGATGCCGAGACTGCGAAGCCTGTTGCTGCTGGGCCTGTTGTTGTTGCTGCTGCTGCTGATGGTGTTGCTGCTGCGCCTGCTGTTGTTGCTGATGCTGTTGCTGTGCCAACATGGCTTGCTGATAGGCTTGTTGCTGGCTCGGCTTGCTCACAGGCTGACTCGACGGTAGCGGTGGATAGCCGCCATTGTTGACGTTGCCGTAGTCGGGGCCGTTGTTGTAGGACGTCATGTAGTTGTTGTAAGCCTGGGGCGCTGGCTGTTGGGGCGCGAAGGAGCGTTGTTGTGGTTGATTCTGAAAATTGGAAGAAATGATGATTGATTCAACAAAAAGACTGCTACGTGTCGCATCCAGACCGTCAAAAGCCAGCCATTCAATGAAGCAAACCCCATCCAACGACCAAAACCCTTCATATCCATGGCCTGGCTTCCCATCCAACGCAGAAAAAATCAATCCGCAGGTGGTTTCCTACAGGCTCCCCCTGTTTTCCCATCAAAAAAGTCAACGTTTTTCCAAATCTACGAACACAAAACAGCCCCCTGACGACAGTCCCGTCCCCGTCGATGTTTGGTTCGATTTATTCGGTGGTCGTCAACCCCCCTTTGAATTGAATGCAAGCGTCGCCGAAGCGGACGGAGGTTATCCTCTTCTCTTCACAGCCCCCCTCCGGTTGGTTAGTTTGCTGCTACATACACGCAGTCTGTGACATTTGTTTGAACTCAAAATTTTCTCTCCATTTCTTTTTTCCCCTCCGCGTAGCTCGACTTGCAATCTGGTCGCCACCGGTGGCGAACGCTTCGTCCGCATCGTGCATGTAGATTCCCCCATTTTGTTGAGTTCTAACGAGTATCAATGAAAAAGCAAAAAAGTGAGGGGTAACATGACCCTTTCTGCTCGTTCGTGAGTACATTGAGAGGGGCTGGGTCTTTACCACATGTCCTGCGGGTGAGATAGAGGTGCTGAGGTCAGTCTTGAGTCAAAGTCGAAGTCGAGAGTGTCATTCCGGAGAAGGGGCTCTCGTTTCCGACAGTTCCGATGTTGCGCAAACAACAAAATGCAAATCGATTAAAAAAGACAAAAGGCAACCACATTCTTTCAATTATAAGCGCCCCATGTGAAAAAAACGTCTAAGTTGCTGTTTTCCGTGCAGAAAGTTGATTGTTTTGACGGTTTGGAGCGGTCAACGACCAAAAATTAAACATTTAAAAAGGTCAAAATGATGACGGTAACTGTTTTTAAAAACATGGTTAGTTTTAAAAATAGTAAATGTGGAACAAAAACTAACCGCGCCATATCCAAACGGATTGAAACCTCGCCCAGATCCACCACCGCCAGGGATAAACGCCGCCGCATTCGGGTTCATATCGCTCCGTTGGGGCATCGCTTGCCGCTGATGATGTCCACCATGACCGTAGTGATGCTGCATCATGACTTCACGGTTGCTCATGGGCATCGTGGGAGCGGCATAGAAGTCCGATGTCGTTTCGGCGGGGTAGTACGAATGGTACGGATGCTTCACGCTAAAGCCGTTGGCAGTGCGCATTTGCGGCGGAACACCGTTGCCTTGGGCCATGAAGTTGTTGAAGTCTGTAAAGAAATCTAGGGGGATTAGATGGATCAATAACCAACTGTAGATAATCGATTTTGAGAAAATTAAATATATAAAATCGATTGAAATCTAAAAACCTACCATCGGGATTAAATCCGCTCATCTGAAGTTGCTCGCGTGAGATGGGAGGACGAGCTAGAGATGGTAAAGATCGTGATACAAAGATTTGGAGACGGAAAAGTCACACAATGGGGATTTGTTGCGACTTTTATTGTAAACCTGCAAAAAACACCATTTACATGCTAATATGCCGACTTTTCACGAAAAATGCACGTTTTGTCGGCGAGTCAAAAGTTCAAAACACGGTAATTTTCCTCAGACAAAAAAGTACTACATCAACATCACGCTAAAGCGGTTCAAAAGCGTAATTACATATTCCGGACCCCAAAAAGGTTATATATCACGAACGCTAGCAAACAGCCTGCTAAAACCTCCAAAATCCCACTATAAAGCCAAAATTACAGACAGCCAGACGGCAATAGAAAACCTAAATGTCAGCATTATGAAAATTTGCAGAAAAAAGCATTCAATAAGAGCAACCTGGGTTAACGTAGCAACGCAGCACGAGATTGCGTGAAAAGCGTTCGTTGGAGGACCGTTGAAATGAGTAAAACGATAAGTAAACGTGACACTGTCAATAAAATGCTTACTTTGATTATAGAGATTGGAAATGAAGGGGGCACGGAAGACTGGGAAAGTTTGGAAGGTGGTTTGAGGATGTTTTTGGAGGAAAATATATATAAAAACTGAAAGGAAGCGGTGAAATTTGTCTAAAGTAACTTATTGAACGTCTTTTTGAATGGACTTTGGACTGAAAATGCCCTAATTAGACGTTATACAACATTGGGTTAGGTTGCAAAGCCTATTGATATATAAATTGCCTTTTTGCCGCCGGCATTTTGGTGACGTTTGTCTGCGCAGCGGGCTCAAAGGGACTAAACCTGGCGGGTTTATGAATCTCACGCAAAAGGGCTGCAAAGACCTTTAGAAAGGTCCAAAACATCACCCAAGTATCACGTGGTTGGTAACTGATGATTTGTAGCAGTCGTTCGCGTTTATCGATTTACCTGAAATGGCGAAGAAACCCGGTCTCGGTCTCGAAAAAAACCAGCTTACTCCGTTTCAATTGATAGAGGCTGTTTCGCAGCTTTTTTTCTGGTCTGCTCCGTCGCTAATCGCATCCGAGAAGCTCCCTTCACGTTTGACTTCGATTTTGTGAGCGGTTTGTGGAGAGGGGAGGCGAAACGCGCAAACATTGGATGTACTTTTCACCGGTTCAGATGAAAGTGGACTGTTTTGTTTGGGGGAGAAAGGTATAATGCAACTTTGACAAACGTGAGTATCCGGAAGCTGGTTGGGGCTCGGCCATATACACGCACACGTGCATGGCGGAAACTCAGGACTCGGAGCATGCGAGCACGTGCCATCTGCCCTTGGGGGCGCGGTTGGTTGGACGCGATGGAGCAAAAAAGAGAGAACAACAACAATAAAAAAGGGGCCAGATGAAAGGTTGATAGATCAGGTGGGGTGTTGATGGGGTTGCATCGTGATAAGGCGAAGGTCTTGGGGTGCCATTGGAGGAAGGAATCGACGTGGCACGGATAGCTTGGGTCGGGGTTTTGCCGTCGTCGGTGGTTGGCGACAGCGACGGCGACGCGAATGCAAAACATGCTCGCTCCAGTCAGCAGGCGCGGACAGAGTGCGTTCGGGTGGGAATGCGCGCAGGTTGCTTGCAGTTTTAGATTTTCATTTCTAAATTTCACAAAAAGTCTCCCCCACACCACTAAACCGGCTAACCACAATTTTGACCACAACCACATAAATCAATATGCAACACGAAATCTTCAAAATTGATTAAATCACATTGAAATTGGTAAACAAAACCAAAATCCCAAAGCAAATTAACGCGACACACACTCCCTCAAAAACGAGGGAAGCACGCGACAGCGACGCACCAACCCATCTTTTTCAGGACCGCACCCAAACCACACCACCCGCGTGGACGCCCGACCGCACGCCAAACAATCATCATCACATGGCTGGCTTTTTTCGCCCCAATTGCCTGAGGCAATAAAGTTTCAAACACCCCAAACCTTTACCCAAGTCATACTTACCCCATTTAGCTATCGATTGAGTGAAAGTTCAATTAATAAAAACACTAAAAATAGGGTTTTCGTCTACTTTCCCGCAGGGCAAATTTTCCATTGTGTTTCTGTTTTGTTCCTTTCGTTTTGACAGAGCTGAACATCCATATCCGACCAAACACAACATCATGCGCGACAGCTGCGATCTCTTTCCCTTTTTTTCAATCTATTTGCCTGGAGGCGATGGATGGCTTGAAAAAATTGCATGCTTGGATTTTGTTTGTTCGATGGACAGTGGTCCTTCTTGTTTGAAATGAATCAGTGGGATTGTTGGACAATGCATGGAACGGTTTGATAAAGGCGATATAGTCGAACAAAGAGAGGATTTTGGGGGACATGTTCAAACAGTAGTCATTGCCAGAGGCATAAATGGGCTCGAGAAGTGGGGGATTTCACTCATTTGGGGCTTGCTTTCGATTGCTGAGCTCATATTAACCAACTTCCAATACAATTATCATGTCGTCTGCGCAGTTTTGTGGATTTGTATTCGTCATGTGTCTCACCACGATCGCCGCAACCTCGGATTCCGTCGATGCCATCCGCGAAATTCAATCCGCCATCGTCCAAGAGCTCAATGAAAACCGTAACCTCACAGCCTTCGAACAAAATCAACGCGCTCAAAGCCTTTTGGATTCCCTGGACGCCGAAACACGTGAGAAATACGAGCTGTGGATCAAGGAATTGCGTGAAATCGAGAAAGAGCGCAGCCAAAAAGTCAAGGTTAGCCTATCTTTCCAACTTTTGAAACTTCATTGACGTCTGATAACCTTAAGGAAGTCATCCTAAGCCTCTCCCACGAAGCCCAACAAGCCCTAACCAGGATCATCATGGTCCAGCAATCAGAAACTCTGACCACAGCCCAAAAAGATGAGCGTTTGGCTCAGATTGACGCTGAAATGTCGGATGAAGTTCGACGAGAAATCAGTGATCACATCTCGAAGGATCAGATGTTTAAGAAGTTTGTTCAGAACAGGGTTTGAGGTAACTTTTTTGTACAAATTATGGTTATTGACTGGGTTTAAAACTGTTATTTATTGATTTATTTATCGAAAAAGCTAACGTAAAGGTGGTTGTATTATCTGAAAGCATCGAAGATAACTTGTTTTTTTCATTCAACAATGTGACCACTGACCTTATCAGTGACTTTTTGATTGCTCGATACCAATAGTTCAAAACATCAGATGGTCAATCTGTTTTTGATGTAATCAAGTTCAGCTAACATAAGGAAGGTCTTTCATTTTTACTGATTTTTGGTAACGTTGAAAGTACACATGCCAGTTAAAAACCCAAACTTTATTCACGAAACATAATCATCAGCCCGACTGTTAATGCTCACAACAAGGATTCCACACAGAATTATCACGGCCACAATGACCCCAATCCCACAGAGCGTCGTTACTGTGAAGAATTTCCGAACTTTCTTGGCATCATAGACTTCGGCTTGGGTCGTTGACGGGTGTGTCGATGTTGAAACTGCCTCACTTACAATAATATTAGCGTTTAGAAGTGGCACGAACGGCGCTACGACTGTCGTTACGACTCCATGGCTTTTTGTAGGCTTTTCAGAGTGAAATTTCACCTCATTTGAAGTAATTTGTTCGTTATCAGGCGGTTTTGCTGTCAGTTCTGTAATGGTAACTGCGACCAGAGGGGTTTTAGAAGTTCGCCGGATGTGAATTGTTTCTGTGACTTCAACGCTATCGATCGAAGGTACCGGCGTGGTTGGATAATTTTCAGTTTCAGTAGCCAGTGGGTTTGCAGAAACCTAAAAGTCAATGATAAAAAGGTGAATTCCAAATGTGAAACTTACGGTGAAGCAGTATGAAATAAGCACAAAAACAGTGAGCACACGCATCACGGAAGACATTTTTACGAAACTGGCGCTTTTCTGTGTCTGCTTTTTGTTGTATTCTGTTCAGATGTCGAAAATTTGACTGTCCGTTGTCACGACGTTGTCAGGGTGTTGCTTAGATGCGTAGATTTTTGGTTGTATTGTGTGTTTGTCGAGTTATTATGTGGATTTTATTGAGAAACAACATAGACTACAGTCACAATGTCAGAAAATTTCAACATTTTGTAATGTCAAATAGCATACTTGGTCAAAATCAGGTTGAAAACTGCTCCTTCAGATGTTTGTACTCCCCCTCAAGCAACCCAGCCACATCCTCGAGGCAGTGAATCATCCGCAGCCTGGCAACGTCGACACATGCCGGTTCGCTTTCGGCAAGACTGCCCATGAAGGACCCATTTATGGTTACCCATTGTGGCGCCTGTGCGATGAACATGTATTCATAGGCTGTTTTGAGGTCTTTGACGGTGTATGGCATCTCGATGCCGACGGATTCCAACTCGGCTGATAGCAATTTGTGGTAATCGGTGAAGATTGTCTCTTCCGCCTTTCGACGGATGATACCATCGGCCGACAGGGACAGGAATCTCGATAAGTCATTCATCGGGGAGCCTTCATGGACGAGTTGAAAGTCGATGAAGCCGGCTACAGTGTCTGTGGTATCGCCATGGGCATTGTACGCCCATAGAAGGTTGTTCGAATGTAAATCGCCAAAGGCTATGACAGGGCGCATTTTGAGGTTTTTATAGACGTCAGTGTGGGCCCAATCGACGAACTTTTTGTTTGAGGGAAGAGTGCCGACGCGGTCGAGAAGGTGGTTTACGCGTTCTGAAGTTATGAAATTCTAAATTTTCAAAACTTATATAATCAAACCTTTGCAAAAGTCCATTTTTCGAACTCTTTCTACATCGACCAAGTAATTCGAGCACATAATGGACATTGCCGTCTGATTCTTAACGTATTGCCCCTCCCAGGATGATCTATCCAAACACAAAACATCAGCATGCATTTTGACCAAGTGCCGAAGTACAGTATTCACCTGCCCCAGGGTCACTGACATCCATAACCCAGTCGTCGTGCCAAGATCAGTCAAATCTGACATGTGGATACATCCTTGGATATTTTTAGCTCTGCTCCATAACTGTGTGCTGAACGCTTTTGGCATCGGGATGTCAAGTTTGGGAGCAAGTTCGGTCATGAATTTGCACTCAAAGGCATGGGAGGTTTCATTGTAGGCATCCCATTGGGCACACTGAAACCAAATTTGTTGATTTTGTCTAGAAAGAAGCAAACTTACAATATCATTGACACCACCTTCAGTGTTCTCAGTAATTGCCATCAGTTTATCACTTCCAGGAACCTTCAAAATGGTCGAATACGATGAAGTATCACCAAAATGCAATGTGATTCTGTAAACTTTTCCACTGATCCCCTTTCCTTCGGCGACGTTGTTTGACGTTACCTTCAAAAATCAGTTATAACACATATTTCAACAAAAATAACGAACTTTTGTCGCAATTTTGGACGCATGGCGAGTCTGATAAACTTCATCATGGCGTTGCAGTGAATCTAATAGCCATCCCAGAGTGAACGTCGACGTACCAATTGGACTGTTGCGGTTCAACGTCGTTGCTGACATGCTCCTATACTGAAATTACAACCAAGTTTTGGTACATTTTTAAAGGAACTGTACAAAACTGCAATTGTTTAAGTCTATGACGTGAAAATGCGTTACAAAGTAGCTTACTTCAATTCGAAATAACTTCAATAACCCTAATAAAGTGTAGACAGGACGATTGTGCGACCATTCGCTCAGAAGAGTTCACTTATATCTGTTGGGTCAATGTGGTCTTTGGCCCATCTGTGTGGTTTCTTTTGATATCGCAATGTTGCACAACTTTACTTTTTTTGCACCAGCAAACAGTACAAAAACATCCTTTTAGCACTTTTATTGCTTGTAACTAATTAATAATTGTACACAATGGAAATTTAGCTTCATAAGTCTATGCCAATGTCAATAAGTTGTGTAAAAAGTTATTTATTGTTAACAAAAAAGTGAAAACAGATCTTACTACAACGGCTTTACAGAGATTTGTGCGTATAAGCAGATATTGTAACAGATGTCAATGATAAAAAAGCCTTTCGAGCTGCTGACGCTAAACCGGAACCAACACCACGAGCGCTGTTTTCGAAAGAAAGACTATGCCCGCTATGCAAAGGGATGCATCTAAATTGTGTTACGAGTCGACAGACGACGTGGAACCGGAACAGACGCCCCGAAAACCATGGCGAGGGCCGGGGGTTCCGGAGCTCGGACCATCTGGTTTGTGTTGTTGGTGTTTTGTTGGCTGACGGTCGTGGTGGTAGTGCATAGCGACTATTTGTGCCTGTCGAAATGTGGCATTGAGGGCTTTGGGAGCTGTTTTTGTAACTTTTGGCAGTCAAATTACTTATTGGGAAGCCATAATTTGCTTGTGTAGCCAACAGAAGTCTTAACTTTTATTAGTTTGCGATTAAAGGATATCCATTTTAGCTGCGTATTGGCTTGAGTACTTCCTCATCCCTGCAGGCATGCCCAAACCACATTCCCTATCCCTTTTTTCCTGTCTGATTTGCGTTTTTTACTACAATCCAGAATGCCTTGAGGGCATTTGTGAGTCGAATGACCACCACCGAAACTATCGCCGATCGGCTGTTTGTCAGATCGGTCTTCACGTTCGTATCCGGAGTTCAGACGCATGAGAAAGAGCACCGTGACGTCGGACAGATCCGGCGGATTCAGGAGCGCTCATCCATGTGAATGGGGAGAGCCCCTTCGGAGCTTCGGAGCCTTCGGGCGATTTTGAGCCACCGACCGGCAGAGGGAGCCATCCTCGTCGACATCGACATGCAGAAAATTGAAAATAAAAAAAGCTCTACCAAAAGTAAGGGACGGCGAAGTAGTTCCGGTCACGTCTCGCGCAGGCAGGCAACAACCAGCTCCTGCCTTCCATGTAACCAAGAAGGGGGTGCGTTTCACTGCGCAGGGGCAGCAAGCCAGCGTCCGGTTTTCGATGGTGGTGGCGGTTTTTGCCCGCCATTCCGCCGAGACGACGTGTGTTCGGAGGCGTCAAAACTTCCGGACACAGGGAGTGAGCCCCGGACTGCAGGAGAGCTGTCTGCCTCCGGGAGCTGTGAGCTGGTAGCGACCAGACCATGGGAGGCAATGTTTAGTTCGTTACCTGCCTGCCCTCGGGGCGCGGTAAGTGTCATGTATGCCGTGTCGCGCTTTTGACTTGGTTACGATTTGCCCTTTTGGCGCACTTTAGGCCCCAATTTGTATCCTTCTAACGTCGAAATTCCAACTTCCAGCTTCCTTGGGTACAATTATACAGTATGCCCCCCTCTCCGACCCACATCCCTTCCCTTCTCGACAACTTTGTGGAAACCCAAATGACATCCACTCCCGATGATCTCGACCTCAGTCATGTCCTCCAATCCGTCATCGCCTCAGCTTCATCGAATCAGAATCCGGATGAAGCCAACTTCCCTCAGCCACTCGACGACGCTCAACCGATAAAGTCCTGGTGGCACTACTTCCAGAAGCGCACCCACGATAACACAGCAGTATGCTACACCTGTGGAGCCATGTTTAATCGGGGCCCGAAACAGTCAACAACAAGCTTGAGTCATCACCTCAAAATGTATCACAGAGACTACTTCATTGCCTTGCAACAAGCCAAAGACGCAGCCCTCCAGCCGAGACTCGTCAATGGCCGTATCTATCGCAATGAAGGGGTCAATACGCCGAGTTTACAGAAGGCTAATCAGACAGTCATGCTAATTGAAGCCGTGAGGGAGCGGCAGGAATTGTTGGACGCTAAAGTTGGGTCAGATTCACCAATTAAAGCTGCATTGTGGCAAAGTGTGGCGGCGGAGTTGGGCGAAGGTGTCACCGGTGAGCTTAATTTGATTAAAAATGGTTTTTAAAAGTGAAATTTTTTAGCTCTGGCAGCGAAAAAGCGCTGGATTCAAGTAAGGGACCGATTCCGGAAGGAATACAAATTCGCGGTGAGAGACCATTTTGCGTATTCGCCGAAATGGCCTTATTTTGCTGATATGAGATGGTACGAACCTTATATAATGTCCACGTAAGTTTATTTTAGTACTTATTTACTGTTTGGGTGGTCGTTGTGCCATCAAAATTTACAATTTGGGGGTTTATTTTTGAGTTGGGGTACTGTAGTTCATTGGAAGGTTGTAATTTTCTACACTTTTGTAGAACATATAATTTTGCAACTTTTTATAAACAGATTTTTGATAATTGTGATCTGAACTTTTATGAATAAAAATACATACCAGCTCAACGTCGACATTTCAGGCGAAGCCGCCCCCACTCAAGCACCCCCAAAAACGACGGCTACCGTCACCCCGAAGCACCCCCACCTCATCGGCATACCTCTCCCGAAGGTGGATCATCAGATGAAAGCATAAATGTAACTTTTTACCTCCCATTTTTGCCAAATTTAACAAAAATTCTCCAAATTAGGCCTCCGAATCAATGCATTCTGACACGTGCAGTGCCACTGGCATGCCCTTCCACGAAAACCCGTCATCAACACCACCTGTTGGCACTGTCGTGAATTGGGGCGATGATGAGGACATGCTTTTTGCCCGGTTTGTCGGTGTTCGCCTGAGGGCAGCGGCGTTGCCTAAGAAACGCGAGGTGAGACTTTTCGGTTATAAGAATATTGCCTTCGTTTCCCACTAACCTCTGACATGAATGACTACCACTTTCATACCCCAATGTTCTTTCATTTTGGAGTCTTGTGGGTGCTTATACACGTCGAGATTGGCTTATGGCTTTATGTGAAACTTCAGACTTCATTTTTTCAGGCACAGAGGGCAATTTTGGCACTTCTCGATGACGCATTGGGTGTACAGTAACCCGGTTTGCGGAATTTGAATCGATTCCAAACATATCTAATGTATTCTTTGGTGATATTTATGACAATTGCAATCGAAAAAGAACAGTGAAACAGAGACAAATGAAAATACAGTGTTTTATGTGATCAGTGCCTACAGGTCGGAAAAAGCCAATCAGTTAGGGATTAAAAAAGGAAATCAGTACCTCACAGCGCGGTTAATCTTCTCATAGACATTCGGGAAGGCATCCTTGCAGCCGTATTTGACGCGGAGCCAGTCGTACAGGGTGCCGTCGAACATTTCCCAGAATTCGGGCAGAGTCATGTAGGTGTCAGCGTAGAGCATTTGGACGCTGAAACCGGCCGTTTTCGACGTTTTCAACACAACTTCAGAAAAGGTAAACATACCCCTTAACACTGCGAACAAAACTCTCCAACTTTCTCGTCGTGTCAACCGGGTGGTACTTTTCGAGCTCACAGCTACCGTACACACCGATATCAACGTAAATGATGTTGGTTCCGGTCCGTTGGCGGATCAACCCGGGAGAACTTGGCAAATTGAAGGGGCACAGCCAGAGGGGATAGATTTCGACCTCCTCATGGAAGAGATCGATGGCTTCCGAGGCCTTGTCGAAGGGGATCAGCATGTCTTGGAGGACGTGACGGCGGTTGTAGATGTTTCGAACGGATTTGGGCGTGGTTCGCTTCAGCAGGGAGATCTTTGGCGGCATGGCCCATCCTAGGGTGTAGCGGAAGAGGGGGTGGTTGCCGAAGGGGACGAGGTCCTGAAAGGTGGGGCATTTAGGGGGTGATTACGGTAATGGGGTCATTTTGAGCTAGTTTCAAAAGCTTCCAAAATTTGTATTATTTGATTTAGTTTTGCAAACTGTACAACCTTTTGAGAGAACCAAAATCTCAAAAATTCCAAAGAAAAAAGTTACAGCGCTTCGAAAAACCAAAAATTTTACGATTCCAAAATCGACCGAAACCAGTATCGTTCGATTCAGCTTCCAAAACTGTACAGCATTCCCAGAGAACCCAAATGTCAAAAATTCCAAACAAAAAAGTTATACCGCTTAAAAAACATACCCAAAAAACCTATAGTATCCCGGCCAATTTTTGAAAAAATGCTAAAAACTTCTCTTTCGTCATCAACTTGGCACTCCCTGTGATCAACCAATGTTCAAAAACCCAAACTTTGCTCATCTCAACTCAACAAAAGTCCCCTTTATCAAACAACAACCTTTGACCGCATAAAATTTCCCCTAACTCAGTCAACGCAGAAAAACTATTCTTATCAATCCCCTCAAACCTTGACCCCGTGATTCATCAACCCTTACACCAACAGCATAATTTAGGACAACAAAAATGCGTTCACGTGTTATCAGGCTGATAACGATTGCCAGCGTTCGATGAACACACTTTTTTACACTGGGTGAAAGGAACGTAGTGAAGCTATTTGGGCCAGTAAAAACGTGAGAACACAACCGAGCGAACGACAATCGGGAGGTGGGGTGATTGTTGTGGTTGTGTTCGTTGAATTTGAAAACAAAAAAGTTTTTGTTTGGGTGAAATTCCACAAAAGAGGGTATACTTTTTAGGAGATTTCCAAAATAGGATGAAAAAGGTGTAAAATTACCTTGATTTCCCAGAAGATACTGCGCGAATGGCGATGGTAGTAGTCTCGGAGCGGAATGTATTCCACAATCTCCTGGTTGGCAGTACAGATGCTACGGACGTGCTCGAAGAACCAGGGCTTGTACCAGCGGCCAATGTTGTTGACGGACGCATTGACGGGCGGCGAATCCGCGAAGAAGCCGGTCATGACGACACCGGTGTCATGGGTGAATTGGAGACCCTCGACGAATTCGTTGTCAGCGGATTTGGCGGCGTTTTCGAGGCGGTCGAGGAGTTTCTGAAAGAATTTCGGGGTTAATTGGTAGGGTTACGGTAGGTTTTGAAAAGTTTAACTTACCGCTTTCGATTGGCAGGGGTAGTAAGTCAACCGAACGTAGGGTTTCGCCGGGATGATCCGAATCGTCGCGGCGACGAGAAGCCCGAGAGTGCCATGAGACCACGGAATTCCGAAGAAAAGTGCTTGATGCTCGTTTTCCTTGTCCTTTGTCGCGACGATGAGCTCGCCATGGGCGGTTACGATCTCGTAGGATTGGCAGATGTGTTGGAACAGGCCATATTTGCGGCCACTGGACTCGACTCCACAGCCATTGATCATCCCCCCGACGGTCAAATCATCCAACTCCGGCACGATGGGCAACGTATATCCCAGCGGGATCAAGAATCGCGTCAACTGACCCATTGTCACCATGGGTTCCACACGGACTGTCATCGCGATAGGATCAATTTCAAGGATGTCGATCAGCATATCGGTCCGGATCTTCGTCATGGAATCCTTGTAGAGTGGCACACGGAAGCTCATGGTGTTCCATCCGGATCGGGCCGTGCACATCTTGGACGTACGGTCACCGGCGGCCCATGCCTTGACTTGATTCTTGATGAGGGCAACTTTACGGTCATGAGCCTTGGGAGCCGATTGAGCTGTGAAGACGATGAAGTTCCGGAAGTTCGTGAAGACCTCGTAGCCGATCGACAGGGGCAGCACGATCGGGATGACAACGACCCAGCGGAAGTGGAAGAGGAAGTACTCCAGGAAGCGCTCCCATCGGGAGAGCTCGACTGGGTCTGGCCCGGACATGCCTGGAAAGTGAAGTTTTAGCACTGTCCTGGCGCGATTATATAGGGCCCATCTCGACGCGAAAAGTGCAAAGAAAAACCGACCCCCCTGATTTTCGATAATAGGTGGCACGCCATCGACGCAAATGGCGTGACGGGAGATTCACAACAACGAAAAACTGAGGTTTGGATAAATTTCCATGAATATAAAAACGTGTGGACATAATTCAAGTAGTTTTTCAAATGGGGGACAAGAATTTGAAAAAGTATTAGAACCGAAAATTGACAAATTGGTAGGATAAGTGTTCTAATATGATAATTAAAATTTTCACCAAACATCAGCAAAAAGTACAAGAAAGCCGTCTGGATCATCACAGAACAGTTTTTAGAACAAAATATTGTAATTGA
Source organism: Panagrellus redivivus (assembly GCA_000341325.1). Classification (NCBI taxonomy): domain Eukaryota; kingdom Metazoa; phylum Nematoda; class Chromadorea; order Rhabditida; family Panagrolaimidae; genus Panagrellus; species Panagrellus redivivus. The sequence continues at coordinate 30,168 of KB454959.1, forward strand.
TGCACTTTTAGCTCCGATTTGAAAATTTTGAAAAACTACCAGAACTAAAAAGTGGGCAAATTAACAAAATTGTGTTCTGGTACAAAATTTCAAAATTTTGCGAAACACAATTTCTAAGTCAATGGGAGCCGTCTGGAGCGTTATAGAATCGTTACAAGTATTAAAAACTCCAATGAAAGCATTTTTGGTATCGACACGAAAGACCCCAAAAAGTACCAGAACCAAAAAACTGGTAAAACTTGCAAAATTTGGTTCTGATACAAAATTAAAAAAATCAACTAATCATCATTTCTGAGTCAATGGAAGCTGTCAACACGATGGAACCACAATTTCGGTGAAAAAAAAACAAAGATAAACAACGATGTCAACCGAAAAGTGTACTCCGGAACAACGGTAACAAAAATCAAACGGCTAAGTCAACAAAACTCAGTCCATCGAACAAACATCAAGTTGGCATTCTAAATAGAATCGTGCGAGCATTTGACATGTTAGATTTGCCTCACATCAGTTTCAAGTTGAAGTACCTATTACAAAAACCGAACAAAAGCCGTTCCTCGAACCTCGATTGTCATCACGGATAATTGGGATGAGTGATCGATTGTCAATTGCACAGACAGGACAGGGTTGAAGGGTCACTCGAGACAACCGAACCGCCTTGCAATGAATGCATGAAGGTAAAAAACATACTTTGTGTTCATTCCTTTGCATGTGGATGGGTAACTACTACCCTCTAGCCTTGGTGGTCGATCACGGAACGGGGTCGAGGGCCAACAAATTGAAAAAAAGAACCTCCCATTCCTACTTTTAGTTGGAATGGGGTTTGTATCGGATAGGCGGCGTCGCTTTTTTCCAATTGTTGCGAAAAGTGATTGATCTAATGGGAGGATGGGACGATACAAAGGTCGCGATGGGTCAGTTTCTAATTTCTACGTGATAAGGTCGAAAGAACGATGGAATTTAGATAGCGATGAATGTAGCCTCACCAAGCGGCAAAAAGGCAAAACCAAAGTACTTTAAAGCCGGTACAGTATGGTAACTCATCATGTTTATCAGTGACAATCAGCAAAAAGAGGGGACTGGCACCATTTTCGAGGGATTGCCGGACCGTCCTGCCGAGCGAAAGGATGACAACCACCTTTTTACAGCTCGGGCCGAGTGGGTCGACCCTCTCCGGGCACGTTGGCAGCTCGTACCTGGTCGCTGGGACTCTTGTCGAGACTTTGGGTCGTGACGGACGTGTGCATGGACGATGTCGGATCGCCTTCTGAAATGGTATGCCAGTCTTATGGATGGAAATAAGCAAGGCCGCTCCACGCCACATATCACAAGGCAGAAGACCCAAAGAGGGTATAAAGAACATTGCCATGGACACGCGGGATGCGGAAAAGCATGGAACAGTCGAAAAAGGCTGATAGCAAATCGACGTCAAAGGGGGCGGAGTTTGAAAGGAACTCACCCCAATCGTAGCGTTGGTTCATCATAATGTTGTTCTCGGCGCAGCACTGGAATTCGAAGTTTAGAAAATCAATATTTTGACACAAAAACATACGTCTAACAAAATCTTGCTAATCTGCTCATAGGGAGGAGCTGCTTCAAAGCTTAACTTATCCAGCACATTCAAAATTTGATCGTATTGCTTGGGGCAGTTTTGGAGGAAATCCGCTCGGCCTTCTGCTCGGGCACGGATTTTGGCGTCCTGGACTCGGGAGCGGTCTGAAGACACTATTTAGCCGTCTAAAACATCGAAAAGGTGCCTACCGACAACCAATCTCCACGGCAACGCCCCCTTCGTCAACTCGACAATGGCATAAAACCACGATTCCAAGTCATCCCGACGCCCCAGGTCTAGTTTCTGATGCGCTTGGAGCGACCCATAACGAGTCGTGCCACGCCATCCGGGCTCTTTTCGCGGTGGGAGGACGTTGTTGTTTTTGTCGACGTATTTTCGGGCCAGTCCTGAAGCACTTTTTCAGTTTTTGGTCAAAGTAAACTAAAACCCACCAAAATCAAACATAAACACCAGTCGATGCAAATCCTCATCTTTATTGCCAATGGCAAAGTTGCCTGGTTTGACATCTCTTGAAATGAATCCAATTCGATGAAGTTCTTCGATGGCAGAAGCCGTCTGCATCGCGATTCGGACGGCTGTGGGCAGTGTGAATCTTCGATCTATCTGTTCATTGCGCAGTTTGGCGAGATCCGGCCCCAGAAGCGACATCACGATGAACATGAATTCGTGGGGTTGTTTGCCCTATAGTACTTTGACGATTTAAACATGCTTTTGTCAAATTCAAACTCACACTGTCAACAAACTGACAAAAATGCTTGCAATTCTTCGATGTCGTTGCTCTCAACACGCCGATTTCAATCTTTAAAACCGTTTTGGACCATTTTTCTGCCTTTAATGCCAAATTTCTGAAATTCCTTTTCCATTTTGAAAGTACAGTAACCCAGCCTACCTATTACTGCCATCCTCGCAAACTCTGAAGACAGTGCCATAGCCGCCTTCGCCCAAGACCTGTTGAAGCTTGTATTGCTTGCCAGATTCGCCTTTTAGCACGTCATTAGTCTGCGGCAGACGGTCACGATCACCTTTGTCAGTGGTCGCCATATCACAGACGGCGTCGGGACAGGATTCGAGGCGACGGCCCGCAACGGGTCGGTCAGTCGAGTGAATGCGATACCGCCTAACTCCCACGGGGTTGAAACGGCGCCTAGATTTTGTGATTTGCATGGTGATTTTCGGCACTTTTGAGCTTTTCAGGTTTTCACATTTTGCTGGAATCAGTTTTTTTGACTTCTCAGCGGAGTCCAAATAACGTGCGATCGTAACAATCGCAAAGCGGAATTCTGCTTTTATAACTTTCGTAGATAAGATAAAACGGATTCTACCACTATGTTAGTGTGTGTATTTTGGACTTTGGGTGCGTGTTCAAAGGGGTCAGTTAGACTCATGATCTTGGACTGGGGGGGGGGGGGGCCGGGGGGCGGGGA